>CM054932.1:3196609-3274109 GCA_029168755.2 Tillandsia fasciculata
AAGCAGCGAAATTCAATGGCCAAAATCATCTTCAGAAAGAGAAAATCTAGTTAATCTAAAACCTTATCAACAGATACAAACACTGCAGCAACCTCAACTTTCATAATGCTAACAACTAATCAGCATTACATTTTCACTAGATAGGAAGAAAATGGCTAGAGGCAGCTTAGTATATTAGTATTCTGATGGGGAGCTTAAAAAAAGTAATAAATAAATACATAAGGCTGAATAAAAGAATTGAACAAAGTGAAATTAAACAAAGAGAGGGCAAAAAAACAAAATTTTTTAGCAGTTGTATATATAAGAGAGAGAAGAGGATTATACCTTACTCTCAATCTGAAGGATGGCATGATGAATAGAGAGGGCATTAAGCAAAAGAGGCCATCCTTTTTTTAAGCAGCCTCACTCAACACTTAAACTGAAGCATAGCTTGGAATCAAATCTCCCCGAATCCGCTAATATGTTGTTATAATCTCTTAACACGAGAATCGGATTCGAGATATATTGTAATATTCAGCCATGCTATGCGGCTTGTCGTCATCACTCGTTTTATTGCTGTTCCCGACGCTGGCATTGACAAGGAAATTTCGAAGATGCTCGCTGTTGATGATTTGTTTTCCAGCTCCAGGTTACCAGAACTTGATTGTAAGTTGGATTTATCTCGATGCCGCTGATAAATCCCATGCAGCAGAAATTGCAGAGGTATATACCTCGGATAAACTCGTCCTTGAAACAGCATTACGTCATTAAACTGTTCTTTCCAATAACTCCAGTAAAATGCTTTTAAATATTCCCAAGATTTCTCTTTTCAATGCAATTCCATCATTTTCGACCACAATTTAAAGTCACTGAGTTGACAAGCGTACTTGCTTTGCGGTGGTGATCTGCTCTGTTAGCATCAGAGGCCGACCATGAGGATATATCTTTGACTCCTCCCAAGGAGATAAAAAATAATATATGATAATCAAATTCAATGGCCATTGCAATCAGCAGTAGTGGATCCCTGATTCACAAAAGTAGTCTCGGCGGAGCTTTTTTAAATATGCTTTCCGGTAAATTACCTCGAATTCTTTGGGCTGCACTTCATTCTTCAGTGCTATATTATAACACGAAAATGCTCATTTCCTCATCAATACTGACTGCAAACTCTCGATGCACAGCACAATTCCTTTTTTCTTAAAAAAAAAGTAATAATTATGAAACTTTCACATTCTCTCTGACGAATCTTCCCTTTTCCTCTTCAGACCTTGTATGTAGTGCCTCATAAGCTTTTGCAAAACTGGAAGTAAAGTTCTCCATCGCTTCAAAAACTTGTTTCAAACTAGACTGCAAACTGCCAATCTCAGCATTCAACTCCTGATTCGCCACCGGCCCAGACAACAGTATACCGCTCTGGCTCGAGATTGATGCAAATTTTCTGTTTTTTTCATCCAAAGCTTTGTGCATTGATTGCTTGTCCCTCTCCATAACTCTTAGGGTTTTATCCAAATCTTTATTTGCCATCAGCCTCTGCCTCTCTTCAAACTGGTGCTTTTCCCATAGGTGCAATATGCTACTTGCAAAAGCCCGCATGTTGTCGATGACCTCTCTTTCTGATACTCTATCCATACTTTGCGACCAATAATTGCATATAACAAAAACAGGAGGTGCCCCCAATCGTCCGGGAGAAAAGGGTGGAACACCATCATCAGTTTCTTCGGGTACATAATTAAGCCCTTTAACAAGCCAGCCATTTAGGGCTTTTATGTAGCTCCTCTGCATGCTTACCCAAGAAGAGAAAGTCGCGATCCACTCAAGAAGCTCCAGTTCAAGCTTCTTGGTTGCTGCCATGTGAGCATCACTGAACTTTCCTCCGGATATAATAGAATCTAAACTTTTGGCTTCTGATAAGGCTTGGCGTTGGGTTTGATGGCATTCTAACATGGTCCCCCACATTCTCATAAACCTGCAAGGTATTTTTCATTAATATTCAGGATAAACCATTATATATTTGATATCAAACAAGGAATGTTTGAAGCCCATGCAAGCCAGCATGCTCCTAACATATAAGAGTTAAATTAGTAGTATGACGAACCTTACGAAATGAAAAAAAAGGTTAAAAAAAAGACAAAAAATCTGAATTTTTCAAATCAGAAATCCCTCATTTTATTTTTTCTGGAGAACCGTGGCTGTGAAAATTAAGAACTTTCTTCTTTGCTGTAGTGCTTATGCTTTCAATAAGATATAATCATGGGCAGAATGAATGTAGTTGATTCTCACCCTGAAAATGAAATAAATCAAAAAAGAAAAAAGATAGGATCATCTCATTTTCTTTTTTCCCATGTTAACTGTTGTAAAATTTTGTTTGTTAAATTGAAACGGCGAAAAATAGAACCAAAAAAAAATAATGCAAGAAAAGAAAAGAAAAGAACACATCAAAATTTACGTGGTTCGGCCACCCGCCTACGTCCACGGGCGAAAGACGGAGCAAAGAATTTTATTAATGTCGAAGGTAGAATATAAATATTAAATCTCTAAAAAGACCGAAACTCTAATTAAATCTTAAATGTTAAAATTCGCATCCACAAACCGATTCCGAAACGACTCGACTTGGCTTGCCGTTCAATGTGCAAGAAGCCGATGCTACCACGTACATACACTCTCGCCGTCAACGTGCAGGAGACCAATGACAGCCCAACAAGTCTTCCTTGGTTCCTTAATTACTTAGAGCATGCCTCTATTTAGAATTTTCCAGTTTAATTTGTAGTTGTTAGCCGATGTGTCGAGGTTGCCGCAAAATTCCACCTTGATTTGAATTCTTCTCAATGTTTCTTAACACTCCTTAGTGCTCCGTCTTCTCCAAACGCCCCATAGGGCCCCAAGTGCTGCCAACCAACACCAAGTCCAAACAATACTTAAACTTGGTAATAGTAAGAGACTTAGTAAGCATATCCGCCGGATTGTCTTCAGTATCAATCTTTTTAACAATCACTATGCGCTTTCCGATCACATCCTGAACAAAATGAAACTTTACAACAATGTGCTTTGTCCTCTCATGAAACATTTGATTCTTAGACAAATGAATACCACTTTGACTATCCGAATAAATAACCGTCGAATTCCAACAAGTTCGTTCTCCAAATAAGCCTCATAGCCACATAGCTTCCTTCACACCCTCTGTCATAGCAATATACTCTGCCTCGGTCGTAGACAAGGCGACAATTGATTGTAATGAAGCTTTTCAACTAACTTGCACATCCACCGATGGAGAATACATAACCTGAAAGTGATCTCCTTCTGTCCAAATCATCTACAAAATCCAAATCAACATATCCAACCACACCATCTTTACACCTCCCAAACTCGAGACAAGTGTTAGTGGTACCTCGTAGGTATCTTAGAATCCACTTAATAGCTTGCCAATGAGCCTTACCAAGATTGGTCATATATTTGCTAACCATACTCACTGCATAGGAGATGTCCGGCCGTGTGCAAACCATGGCGTACATAATGCTCTCAACAACACTAGAATAAGGAAGATGTGACATGTACTCCGCTCATTATCGAACTCTGGTGACAACGCGGCAGAAAGTCTGAAATGCGCCGCAAGAGGAGTGCTCACCGGTTTTGCTTCTGTCATTTCGAAACGCTTTAAAATCTTCTCTATGTATTTCTCCTATGTCAAATGCAATAGTCCTGACTCGTTGTTCCTATTAATTTCCATACCAAGAATTTTCTTCGCAGCTCAATAATCAGAAGGGCTACCAAATATTCGCAAATTAGAATAATTAGAAGGGCTACCAGACCATATCTCCTCCGGAGTTTTGCAATCAAGTGCTAAATGTGGAGATTGGTTTACCAAATAACATGCTGTAGAGATCGCCTTTACCCAAAAACTCTTCACTAAACCAGCATTAGAGAGCATGCAACGGGCTATCTCCAAAAGAGTCATGTTCATTCGTTCAGCCACCCCGTTCTGTTGTGGAGTATGCCTAATGATTTTATGTCTGACGATTCCTTCATTCTTGTGGAATTCTTCAAAGTCTAACGAACAAAATTCCAAACCATTGTCAGTTCTTAATCTCTTTATCTTCTTTTCAGTTTGCTTCTCAATCATGACCTTCTACTGTTTGAAATAATTAAACAACTCATCCTTACTTTTTAGAAAGAACACCCACGCTTTACGAGAATAGTCATCAATAAGAGTCAACATATATCTAGCACCACCGTGAGTGGGAGTACGAGAGAGTCCCTGAATATCAAATAAATATAGTCCAGAGTACCTTTTGTTTGATGAACTGCGGCCTTAACACTGACTCTCTTTTGTCTGCCAAGAATACAATGCTCGTAGAAGTCTAATTTTTCTAAACTCTAACTACCAAGTAAACCTCTCTTGCTCAATTTTGTCATACCATATTCACTCATATGACCCAGTCGCATGTGCCATAATCTGGTGCTATCTGAATCTGATATAGAGGAAAAAGTCACCGTTGCTGAACCTGTCACAATAGAACCCTGTAGAATATATAGCATGTCAGATAACTTGGTCTTCATCACTACGAGATTCCCTTTAGCGACCTTCATCAATCCATCAAACGAATAATACTTATAGCTATTAGCATCAAGTGTACCCAATAAGATAAGATTTTTTCTCATATCCAGAACATGCCAAACCTCAAATATAGTCCTCACAACTTCATCAAACATTCGTAGTCGAACAGTGTCGATGCCAACAATTGTACACTTAGCGTGATTTTCCATCAATACAACTTCACCTCGAATAGGCTTGTATGTCAAGAGCCACTCTCTATGCATGCATATATAGTAGGAACACACGGAGTCCGTAAGCCACTTATCTTGTCTATTTGTTTTATCCGTAACTGTGAAGACAATATCACTGCCATCTGATTCTCTACACTTGCTTCAGCCTCAGTGTTAGTATTTTTCTTACTTTGATTCTTATCATTGTTATTCTTCCGATGTTCTTTATTTTTCAATTTAAAACAATCGGCTTATATGTTACCCTTCTTCTTACAATAACCACAAATTAGATTCCTGTGTTTGACCTTGATCTAGATGTACCTCTATTACCGAAATCCTTTTCTCGAGACCTCCCTCTAACAACCAAACTTTTTCCTGAAGCTCCACCTGTCTCGTTACTTATCTGCATGTCAATCATTTCTTTTGATAGTAGAGAAGATTTGACATTATCGAGACATAGAGTATCTCGTTCAAACAAGGTCTCACGAAAATTCTTATAAGAGGACGGTAAAGAACATAATAATAAAAGGGCTTCATCCTCCTCCCGAATTGACATCTATCGAGCGGGAATCTATAATAATAGAATTAAATTCAACTAAATGTGATTTAATAGAGGTACCTTCCGTAATGCGCAACATAAAGAGGCGTTGCTTCAAATATAACTTGTTGGTGAGAAACTTTGTCATATAAAGAGACTCCAACTTAAGTCATAGCCCTACAGCGGTCTTTTCATCCAGAACCTCACGCAATACCTCATCGGATAAACACAATTGTATTGCCGTGAGAGATTTGTCATCGATCTCCTTCTGCTCCACCATCAATGAATCAGGCATCTTTTCTTTTCCCAACAATGCCTTCTGCAATCCTTGTTGCGTTAGTATAGCACGTATCTTGACTTGTCATAATGCAAAACTGTTGGCCCTGTCAAATTTCTAAATTTCGAACTTCTGTCATAATGCAAAACTATTGGTCCTGTCAAATTTCTGCATTTCGAACTTTGTCGTCATCTTAATCCTCCAGAGAATAGAAGGCTCCGATGCCAGTTTGTTAAATCGAACCAGCAAAAAATAGATCCAAAAAAAAAATAAAAGAAAATAAGAAAGAACACACAAAGATTTACGTGGTTCGGCCACCCGCCTACGTCCACGAGCGAAGACGGAGCAAAGACTTTTATTAATGTCAAAGGTAGAATATAAAGATTAAATCTCTCAAAAGACAACTTCAATTAAATCCAAAACGTTAAAATTCGCATCCACACAACCGATTCCGAAACGGCTCGACTTGGCTCGCTGTTCAATGTGCCAGAAGCCGATGCTACCACGTACGGACACTCTCGCCGTCAACGTGCACGAGACTAATGCTAGTACAGCCCAACAAGTCTTCCTAGGTTGCTTAATTGATTAGAGCATGCCTCTAATTAGAATCCTCCGGCTATCATCAACGTGCACGAGACCAATGCTACGTACGGCCCAACAAGTCTTCCTTAGTTGCTTAATTAATTAGAGCTTCCGTCGTCATTAAGGTGGTCGGGTATGCTTTATACAGTATATGGCTCGAAACTAGAATCTAATTTTAATTCTAGTTGAATTAGACTCCTACTTATAATCCAAATAGTCCAAATCAAATCTAAAATTATATCTTATCCTAATTAGATTAGGATTTAACTTCAATTTAGAAAACTACAAATTTAAACCAAATATAACATTGTTATTAAATAAAATTAATTTTAATAACTTATGCATTGAAGGCTATTCCTTGTAGCCCATACCTTTCATTTGTGACTTATGAATCTACATCAAATGAGATCCAACGTATATGCATTCACTACTAATTCTTATAGCCCTATTCAAAGAGAATTTATATAGTGAAATTAATAAGATGTAACTTATAGGCTTGTAAAGCCTATAAATAGTGAACTTGTTCATACTTCCAAAATACAACAACAAAAGTATTTTGCATACTATTTCTTCTAAATCTACATTCTACTATACTAGAGAGAGGTCAAAGAAAGGTGTTCTTTTTTATGGAGCTTTGGACTCATCTACTTGTGCAGAGTTGATGAAACCACACGACGAGAGTCGAGCCGTTGTATCCTGGAGGGGACAAGCCAGTGCTCTGCTGCATCGGTTCGAGGGCTTTGCCTACCGCAGAGGGTTTGAATCTCCTTAAAGAGAGTGAGATTTCTGTGCCTCGGCTTGATCGACTCGTCAACACTTTTCATATTTTATTGTAGTCTAACATTTATTTTTGTATATTTACACAAACAATTTTAAGGATATTCAAAGGATAGAGACTACATATGAAAAGTTCAACGATACTCTCAACAAGCCCTTTCGCTTCAAAGGAGCTCACTTCAAAAGATAGAAAGGAAAAGTATTATTCTACCTCAATCTAGTCAAAGTGGCATATGTCCTCACGGAGAAAAATCCAAAGAAGACTAACACCGACAGTATGACGGAGGATGAACTTCTCGAACACTATGATAAAACTGAAAAATATGAGAATGATGAGTACAACTGTCAGTATTATCTTCTCAATTGCCTTTCAGATTAATTTTATGACTATTATGAAAATACTTACTCCTCTGCAAAGAAGATTTGTAAGGCACTGCAGCTAAAGTATGATATAGAACAAGCTGGTGCAAAGAAGTACGCTGCTAGTCGCTTCTTTCGCTATCAAATGGTTGAAGGAAAATCTGTGGTGGAACAAGTTCAAGATTTTCAGATGATTGCCCATGAAGTTCAATCTGAAGGAGTCAAGTTAGGAGATAACTTGATCGTGCTGAGAATCATCGACAAGTTACCACCATCGTGGAGGAAATTCCAAAAGACGCTTCGACATAAACAAAAGAAGATGTCTCTTGAGACATTAATTGCACGCATTCACGTGGAAGAAGAGGCAAGAGGCCAAATTGCACTTGCAACAAAAGAGAATGATGCTAGCATCACTAAGGTAAACTTAGTATCATCTAATTCTTTACCTAATAAGAATCATTCTAGAAATACACATTTGAAGCCTAAGAAAAAAATTGGAAAGAATAGTAGTAGACCTCAATTTAAGAAAAATTTAAATAACCAAGGCCTCCTTCTCATGAGATAAGTTCTATAGTTTGTCATGTCTTGGCAAAAGTGGACATATTGCTCGAATTTGCAAATTTTGAAAACGTAAAGCTTTACCTCAAGCAAACGTTACCGATGAATCACTTGTGGCAATGATAATAGACATATGCCTAGTAGAAAATGCCGAAAAATGGTGGGCAGACTCTGGTGCCAATAGGCATGTCTGTCATGATAAGAATTGGTTCAAAATATATACTCCCTTTGAACAACTAAGAAGTATCATGCTTGGTGATTCACATTTCTTAAGTTTTGAAGAGTGGTGAGGTCGAGTTAAAATTTTCTTCTGGAAAGGTTCACATCTTAAAAAAAGTGTTGTATACACCTTTGATTAGGAAGAACTTGATGTCAAAGTTTTCTTCTTAATAAAGCTGGCTTCAAACAGATTATTGAGTCTGATCAGTATGTGATTTTCAAAAATAAAAAGTTTGTGGGTAAAGGTTATGCATGCGATGGAATGTTTAAATTAAATATTGAGAATAACTAATCTTCTACTTCTGCTTATATGCTTTCTTCTGTGAACTTTTGGCATGCTAATTTGTGTCATATTAATAGCAGATATGTTAGCTTGATGAGTAGTTTAGGATTAATTCTAAGACTGAATAGTGATTTTGACAAATGTGAAACATGCAATAAGTCAAAAATCACTAAACGACCTTATAAGAGTGTTGAACGAAGTATCGAATTACTTTAGCTAATTCACAGTGATATTTGTGGTTTTAAAGGTACTCTTAACTCGTGGAGGAAATAGATATTTTATCACTTTTATCGATGATTTTTCTACATATACTCTTAACTCCTTAAAGAAAGCGAGATTTCCGTATCTCGGCTTGATCGACTCGTCAACACTTTACATATTTTATTGTAATCTAACATCTATTTTTGTGTATTTACACCAACATTAACAAAATGAAGCATGCTTGTGCAAAGCAGAATAGAGATATCAACAAGACAACGGAAACTATCTGAATTGCATGCGCATGGATGTGCTTCTATCTCTACAGAGTTAGTTTGCAACATAATCTGGATATTCAAAGCCATAGTACAGAATTACTAACCCTTGAACGAGCTCGCATATCTGTGGCCATAATTCTTCATCCCTCAGCTGACTGATCTTCTTCGAGATACTGTTAACAATCTGAATAGCTATTCTTATTCTTGTGGATAACTTCCTAATATAAGTTTGAGTCTCCTCAAGCTTATGAGCCTCGGCACCTCTGTCAATAAGGTGCCTCAGCTCTTCACTCTTTCGATCATAGAGTACCCGCAATTTTTCCTCAGCCTGCATGGTCCAAATCAAAGTGATTCATACCAAGCTATAGTCAAAAAAGTCAAAATAAACATTCCTTATGTTCTAAACATTTAACTGGAAACCCCAGACTCACTTCATCCTATATGTCACTATCAACAGTGTCATGAAAGTGGGTAGGTTTGGTAAGTTAGCTTAACTTACTAGTGGAATATTGACATCAAGAAAAAAAAAAAAAATACAATGTACGAAATAGCAAATACAACGCATAAACATAGCATTCCATCTAATTACCAAACCCTGGTTATTATCTCATGTTAAAGGTGAGAAAGTGATTGAAAACCTAGAGAGAGAAAGTGACAACAAACCCCAATATTTTATCAAATATTGATCACCGTGGGAGACGAGGAGAAAACAGTACCACGTCTACCAGAATATTGTCAAATTAACATTTAGAAATTATTGCAATGAGAGTGACATAAGGAACACAGGTACTGGCATCAGATGTCTCGAAATCATGATATATTAGCATTACACTGAAAGCCACCTCCCTTCCCCTGGGCTGAAAAAACTAGATTGTCATTCTCCAACAGTCATTTGTAGTTCTTCGCACGAGACAGAGCACCTGGTACCTTTATTCTCCACCATTCATAAACCAAAGCGTAAACCATACTACCAACCAACTATCCAACACTTCTCCCCTAAACTTATAAAAAGAGGAAATCCCTCTATTCTTTCCTCTTAGAAAACCAATATTTATATCGTACCTACCAACCATCTATCCAACACTTCTCTCCTTGTATTTTAAAAAGAGACGAAAGAAAAAGTGATAAACCCCTCCAGTTTCCCTCCACTTCGCAACTGGTACTACATTAACCACACTTCCCGGCAACAGTGGAACGAATTTCACAGAATCCTGAGTGTAGGAACACCCTAAAAGCAACCGTAATTCTGTGGGATCAATCCGCCAGTTGTCTTAAGCTTGGAGAACCATCAAATGCAAACCACCTATAATAAACCATGTCAACAAACTGAAATGAATTGTTTGAGCTTGGGATGTAGACAACTATCTATACCCCAACAACAATGCCCTAACTTCTCTATCTAATTTGATACATCTCTCAAGTCACATCATATCTGATTTACATAACATCACATGAAATTGATCTCGGCGGCCTCAACAAATTTTTGCGCCTTCTCTCCCTTTTTAAATTGAGCGATGCTTTAGGCAGGTAGTGTACTCCAAAGCGAAGTCAATGAGCCAGATTTTAAACTTGGTATCTCAACTTGATATTAAGATCATCAAGCTGACTTATCAATTACAATTAGGTACATTCCGGCATATCCTAGCATTAGTTATTTTGATAGCTGGTGAAAACCCTGTCCAATGTAGCACTAGACCTTGAAGACTAACAAGGGAGAAGAAACAAAATTTTCAATGCCAATGCAAGTATAAATAGGTGATCATTGAGGCAAAACCTATTGCACAAGCCGAAAACATAATTTAGACTTGTATTTTGTACAGGCCACGATATTGATTCAGTTGCTTGATTCTTGGACTGTGACGGCTAAAATCTAAACAGCAAATGCAAATATCATCCAATACACATAATTCATAACCAGGAAGACCAAATCGACAGCTATTCTTGATTACCTGCTAATTAGCACCCTCTTGGTCGACAAAGATTAAGCGCACCCAAACAAATATCAACCATCACACAGAAAATATACAAAGTAGCAGCAAAATAAGCTCTAAATCATACCTTGACTTCCTCCAGGAGCTTGGTTTCCCACATATACAGCTTTTGCAACGTCGAAGAAAGATTACCGCAACCCATCGCCTTGTCTTCTTCAAAGTGCATCAAGTCCTCATCCACAGAAGTGGAGGGAAGAGAAGGCAGCCCACAAATCATTCTCACAGATACTGCTTAAACAGACATCATGTTAGATGACAAAAACCCTAAAACTTTCGCATTGCGAACCATTTCAACAGAAGTAAATATATTGAACTACAAATGGGTTGAGGACCATCCACCTTTATACAAAGATTTCTTCTGTAAGTAAGGTTGCTTTCCGACTTCGAGCATCTTCGACAGCTGATCCGCCGATTCGGAGGCCTTTTCGAACTGCACCTTGATCTCCTCCGCGACCTCAGAATCATCGTGGTAGGTTCGGGTCACCTTCCGGTGAACCTCCACAGGCTTTGCATCACATTCCCCACCACACTCTTCTCCACCACATGAACATCATTCTCGGAGCTAATGCTACTACCGCTGCTACTACCCTCCCCTGTACTAATCCTCCCTTCCTCGTTCGATACTCCCATTACTCCTTTACCCAAGAAGTCCCCTTTCTCCGGCGCCGACAAGGAGGCCGACGACCTCCGGTTGCCGTAGGACTCTTTGACCACCTCGTGCTCCTCGTCCTCCAGATCCGGGATCCCTTCCTCCTCTCTCACCTCCTTCGAGCTCCGGCTCGGCGTGTAGGGCGCGGACGCGTAGTAGCTATCGTACACCTCGAACGGGTTGAGGAAGTCCCACGTGGAGGCCCCCGGCGGCGACGGCGGCGGCGGCGGCGGAGGAGGAGGGAGAGGGGAGGATGGAGGAGCGGCCGCCGCCGGCGGAGGCGAAGCGGAGCCAAAGTAACCTCCGAACCCACCACCGCCACCACCATTGCCGCCGTAGCTCGTGTAGGGATAGGGATAAGGGTTAGAATCCGAAGAGGATTGAGCAGGGTAAGGGTATCCGTAGTAAGGGTAAGCGGAGGAAGAAGAAGAAGAAGAGGGCTCGTAGGGGCGGCGTCGGGAGCGCCGGCGTAGTGGTGGTGGATCGCCTCGGGGCTCCGGGGCCGGTGCTCGTAGGATACCGAGGGGTTCGCGGGTTGGCTCCGGGCGTAGCTCACGTTGTAGTAGGTGGCGCCGGCGCCGTTGTAGTAGGGGCCAGCGTCGGCGCTCCCGACTCCGCCATAGTCGCCGCCGAGGTGTTGGTGGTGCAGGGGCGAGTTTCCTTCGTCGGAGTGGAGGTGGAAGTGCCCGTCGCCATCGTCGTCGTCGGAGCCGAATTCCGAGTCCGAACTCTGGAACTGGATGTGGGAGCCGGAGTTCGACCCAGAGCGTCGTCGGCGGTGCGCGGCGCCACCGCCGCCGCCTGCGACGGCGACTGCGGCGGTGGCGGCGGCGGCGGGGAGGAGGGAGGGGGGAGGGGGGAGGGGGCGAGCTTGGGCTTGCTATCGGCTGGGAGGGGGAGGAGAGGGGAGGGTAGGGAGGGTAGGTGGAGGAAGTCATGTAGAGCGGCGCCGACGCCGCGGAGGGAGAGGGCGTAGGCGGCGTGGGCGTCGGCGAGCTCATAGCGGAATTTTATAGCTTCGGCCAGCAGGCGGTTCCGATCGCGGCAGTGCGCCACCGCCTCCGACCATTCCTCCGCCTTCGACCCACCGCACCCCATCCACAAATTCACCACCACCACCACCACCACCAGTCGTCAACAACTATATATATATATCCTCACCACCGCCACCATAAAAAAAATTAAAAAAAAAAAATTAAAAAATTTAAAAAAATTCACCCATGCATCCTACGCAGCAAATTAATCTCTCATCGGATCAGATCTAAGATTAAGATTACAGTTTAGAGATCTAAAAAACAAAAAAGAGAGGATGTGGGAGATGAGAATTAATCTTTTATATATATAAATGTACTGTTGGTGACAGCGCAGAGGGTATCGTCGGAATTGCAATTGGAATTGTAATTAAATGAGAACAAGAATTAGTACAGAAAGAAAGAAAGAAATCGAGGGAGAAAAAGAGAAGAAGTAAAAACTTCAAAAAAAAAAACACGGAGCAGCTGCCTGCTCATGGAATTTTGTTTCTTTTTGTGGAAGAGAGAGAAAATGCAGAAGAGAGAGAGAGAGAGCGAGAAAGGGCGGAGGAAACATCCGTACTTTGACGCCTGTCGCTGGCGTATGACCTTTTTTTTTTTTTTTTTTTTTTTTAGTTTTATTTTTTATTATTTTTGTTGGGTTAACATGTACGGTAATTCCCCTGTAATTTTTCGATTTTGCAACTTTATTTCTGTACTGTTGCATTAAATACACTCTGGCCCCGGTTATTTCGGGGCTAGAACTAAAAATATGAGAGATATTTTTTTATTGTACCAAACGCATCTTAAATCAATCTGTATAATTTGTTCTAGTATAATTAGAATATAAGTTGGAATTACTGTTCTCACTTTTTTCAAACCATTTTCTTTTTTTTTTTTTTTTTTTTTTTTTTTTTTAATACCCTCTCACGTCTACCGAGACACCCTCTTTCACTTTATTATTAAATAATAAAGTTGAGGGCAAAAAGGTAATTTATTCGAATTAATACTTTTTATTCATATTATTCCTTATTATCATAGCAAACACAAAATCTCTTATCTCTGGAGCTATCCCCAACGCTTTTTTATACTAGTTCTGTATTTTATACTTATCTCTAGATTAGCTAGTTATGTCGTATTCCGTTACAAAACGGAGGATATATATATATATATACTATGCATTTGACTGTTTGGTTGGGATAAAAGATGGGGAGATAACTTTTTTTTATTATTATTATTATTATTATTATTATTATTATTATTCAAATATAATTTTGAAAAAAAAATAATTTTTTTAAAAAAAATAAATAAATAAGTATAGGATTGAAATTGTTATTCCATTTTTAAAAAATAAATTTAATTAAAATAAATATAATTTTAATTAATTTAATATTTCAATTAATTAATTATAAAATTATTAATTAATCATATACATAGTTAATTATTTTATTTAATTAATATTTAAAATTATTTAGTCTTATTCATTATTAATTAGTTAATTAAATAGCTTAGATTATTATTTAATTAAAATTTTATATTAATTAATTAGATAAAATATTATTATTTTAAAATTATAATTATTTTTATTTTTACTATTCTAATCTAACTATTCGAACACTAATTTTTTTATTCTTGTAAATAACTTAATTTTTATTCAAATACAAAATTAATTTTATTCTGGTTTATCTCAAAAATTATATCTGTGTTAGACAAAAACAATCATAAAATTTACTTATTTTTAAACTAAATAATTTAAAAATAACTATAAATATTTTTTCCTTTTATCACTAGTTTTCTATATTTTGTTATAGGAATTAAGAATCCATCGTAAATCAATATGTTATTCGGATAACAACGATTCAGCTATATGTACACTTCTTATTTATAAATAAATCTTACATCTCATTAATTTTATTAATTAATTATTTAAAAGTTTTTAAATTTTTTATAAATTTTAAAATTATATATATATATATATTATATATATATATATATATATATATATATATATAAGTAAAAATCACATGCTGAGTAAACAAATAAGACATTTCTAGCATGTGGGCTCTCATTTTTCCTTGCAGGGTAAAAGTATTGGAAAAGACCCATGCTACTGCAAATAATTTGTACATTGGTTATGATTTGTGAATATTATATAATTTTTATATAAAAAAAAAAAAATAGTATTTGATCAAATAAAAACTTTATTACGTACACAACAACCTATAAAAATTAAATTTTAAAGTATTTATTTTAATATATTATTACTATATTATTTTTTTATTAGTATTTTAGTTATTTTTCGTGACACAATAAAATTTTTTTGAGTTATATCTTTATAATATAATAAAAAAAAAATTTTATCTGGAGCATTCAAAATATTTTTCTAATTATTTTATTTCCTTCGAGATGACTATTTTATCTTTTAAATTATTTAAGATTTTTCATTTTTGTTTGAGATTCTCTTTTGAGTATATTGCACTTTTTGTTCTCAAATTATGAGACGTGTTATTTTCATCTTAAAATTTTAATTTATTATATTATTTATTTTAAATTTTATTTTATAATTTAATTTAATTAATTAAATATTAATAAATTATTAATATAAAAATAATATAATATTTAATTAATTAAATTGGATTGAAAATTTTGATTGTTATAATTTTAAAAATTTAAATAAAAAATTATAATAAATTAAAATTTGAAGAACAAAATATTACATGCCTCATAATTTGAGAACTTTTGAATTATTCTAAAACATTAAGAAACACAAATTATTTGCAGCACTGCTGTACAAAAAATTCTTACACACTAATGATTCGATCATTCTTCCAAAACATGAGGCACATCTCGCCACTTCTGATGCCCCGCTCGTGCTCCACCCACGACAGTCGTTAGGCAGGCAATTGCGCTCCACACGCTGTGTGGTCTTAGCTCAGTCAAAATTTATCTCATATTTTCGGCTGATGATTGATTTCAATACTAACGGTAATACTCCCCTACTTCTCAGTAGCCGGTCATTCTTATTTGGAGGTTATTCATTCAAATACTAATGTGACGAAACTCTACTTTTTACAGAATTATTTATTTTAAAATTATTCTAATTATAGCATGTTTAATTCTCTTAATTTTCTGAACCTAATCAACAACTTTTAAATATATTATAATCGGGTTAAAAAGTTTAGTTATATTATATCTCATTTATATATATATATATATATATATATATATATATATATATATATAATATATATATATATATATATATATATAGAATTATTTGAATTCGTGTGAACTGAACCAAGCTGAGACTATAGATAAAAATTAGTTTATATATTATATCTCATTTATATATATATAATAATATATATATATATATATATATATATTAATATATATATAGAATTATTTGAAATTCTGAGAGTGTGAACTGAACCAAGGGCTGAGATGCGCTCCGTCTATAGATAAAAATTTGATGCACCTAATTTTTGTGGGCACTATTGCGGTAGAGAATTTAAGTTATTTGACCGAGTCAAAGGTTGACCAACTACGTTTCATTCTCTTTGAACAGATCCCATCAAATCAGGAAGAGCCACGTGTAAAGGTTATCTTTTGTTTAACGAAATTGGGTGGTTTTCATTGACTTTTTAAAACGCATGCATGCAAAAACCATGTACGCTTTGAACCCAAAAAAAAAAAAAAAAAAAAAAAAAAAAAACGACTTTGGTTATTTACATTTTTTATTATTTTTTCTTGTGTTAGTAGGAAATTTAAAAATTAAAAATTAAATATTAAAATTAAAATTTTGAATCAGAATAGTTTATAATTTTAATAATAATTAGATGAATAAAAAGTTTATAAAAAATAAAATGAGAAGAAAAAATTGCAGTAGTTAAGAGTTGCTATGGAAAATTGGAATTAGAATCTTGAAAGAAATCAATTAAAAGAAGAGAACAAATTGAATTTTTGAATGTAATGATAAGGACAATTTAATGACTTTTCTAATCTAAATTAATTAAAATGTGGTTGATAAGGACAATTTAATCACTTTTCTAAACTAAATGAAAAAAGTAAAATGCTTATTCTTATGAACAACTTCATCTACTATATATACTTTACAAATTTCAAAACTTAGTGGTTAGAGTTGTTGTTGGCTTTTTTTTTTTTTTTTTTTTTTTTTGCCTGGTGAATTATAGATACGTTCGTTTTTGGTAATTAAATAAGATCATATATATAAGCAAATTTATTTGTAAGTATAGTATTATATATTCAATTAATTAAAATAGGATTGATGTGATCGGGAACAAATCAGCATAAATCGATTAATCACTACAATAAAATTTAGATTATAGGGACACGTGTTTGTGGTATTTTTTTACAAGTATCCCATTTATAGTCCATCTATATCAAAATTATATTATAGGGATATATTTTTGGGGCAAATTATAATAATGTGTTGCTATACACCCTAGCGACACTAATAGCAAGTGTCGGTATTTTTTTCAGCAGTATTTTTTTTTTTTTTAATTTTTAGCAACACTTGAAGGTGTCACCATAGTATAATTTTGTTATAGTGAATTTCGCTAATGACAACTTAAAAAAAAATTAAAATTAAATAATTAAGGTGCATGGTGGTCTTGTTTAATTATCTCAATTATCTAAAGTTGATGAGCATTTTTTTTCTTTTTTTTATAAGTTTTTTTTTTTTATACAGTAGGTATGTGTTGAGTAAGGAACGGAAATTTTTATTATAATCAAAGTGGTATACAAAATACGTCACTCTCACAAAACCTTAATTCTAAAAATACACTCATACTCCTTTTCATCTGCCACACTAAATTATTAGAATAATAATATATTTATAATAGTGGTTAAATTCTGATACAATTAGAAATACAAATCCATTAAAATTAAAAATAATATCAACAAAATTAAATATAATCTAAATTTAACTTAATAGAATAATTAGAAAACCTCATAATTTTAGAATTTGAGACATATCTAATGTAACGATCCGGCCCACTAGCAATAATATCTCGTTTGGCCCAAACCATAGCCCAAAATGTCTAAGCTCAGTTATTATTACTAATGCCCATGTCTCATATAAACCCAATCACAATTCCATCCACATCCGATGCGGGATTATTAGGGGCGTCACAAACTTCCCCCGTTTAGGCCTGACGTCCTCGCCAGCCCAAACACACACACAGCAGCCAAGATCATCAGGCGATGTGAGATTCTTCTCGCTAGTCCTGTCATCTAGACCCAGACTCAGCCGAGACTCGCCGTACACTTCCGACTGGTTATTGGCTCTGATACCAAATGTAATGACCCGGCCCACTCGCAATAATAACTCGTTGCACCCAAACCACAGCCCAACATACTTAAGCCCAGTTACTATTACTAGTGTCTCGTATAAACCCAATCACAATTCCATCCATATCTAATGCGTGATTATTAGGGACGTCACGTCTAATCTATAAAATTATAATATTTAGTTAGGTAAAAGTTATGTTCAATTAAATATACACAATTCTCATAAAACCTTTTTCTTGTAGTTTGACAACATATGTGTACACTTCACTCAAGCATGAACTCCAAAAACAAAGTTAAACCTACTAATTTCTCCACTACATGTACCTACTCAATTTCTCATGTGAATGAGTTCAACAACATCTAAAAGAGAAGAGAATATTCTAAGGGACAATAGCTAAAAGCCATTTTAGATCACCTAAACATGCAACATTAATAAAGTGTGTTACTACAATTTGAAATTAAGTTTCCAAAATTTTCATTTTTATCACACCATTTTGGGTTTTGGGTATTAGGTTTTGACTATTAATCGATCGATCATAAGTATCTATCTTTTTTCTTTCTGTTTTTTTCAAAATAATAAAAAAACTATCACGTCACTTCACCGTTATGTTGTTTAATATAAAATACTAAATTATTAATTATTGTTGTGACGCTCCATTTTTCAGGAGTCATTCATCCTAGAACTACTTTGGATTAGTCCTATATATAAATGATATAATAGGACTAAATCTCTTAACCCGGCTATAGCATTTTGAATGGTAGCAATATCCAAATAGTTATGAGAGTTAAACGTGCTAGAGTTAGAGTAGTTCTAAGATTGATGACCCCTGAGAAATGGGGCGTCACAATTATATATCAGAATAACCAATTATTATTAATTTGCATTCCAAGCAATATTTGTAGTTTTTTCTTCTTTTTCTCTTGCTTCTATTTAATTAAAAAATTCACATCTTAGAGGGCTTAAAATTTTTATAATGTGATCAACTCTTGCTCATGTTGATTACATCATCACTTGATTAAAATATGGCATTTTTTTTTTAATATTTTATGGGCTTGTTCATATGCTTCTAAAGAGTGTATATATCCTAGAACCTCTTCAAATGCATCTACTACTTTTTTTTTTATCTATAAAATTAATTAAGGACACTAGCCCCCATCTTAAGAATCCAATATTCCTAAATCTTTCAGCTGGTATTCTAAGTAATAATTATAGCCAGGAAAGAAGTCAAAATTTTAATTTTAGGAGGGTCAAAAATAATTTTTTATTTATTAACTTTTTAAATTTTTAATAATATTTTTTTTAAAAAAAATATAGTTATTTTTAATATTAAAATAATAATGATATAGAAATTTATAAAAAATTGTGTCAAAATATTAAGTATTAAGATTTAATATAATTTGTAAATTAAGTATTACGATATATCAAAAATTCAAGTATTAAGATTTAATATAATTTACAAATCAAGTATTACGATACGTTGCAGTCAATTAAATTTGCATTTCGTGACCCACACGATAATATTATTTTTTTTAAAAAAAAATATCTTGGCCTCTAAAATTTACACTATTTTAATTTTTTTAATATCCTTATTTGTCATATCAAAAAAATATTCATATATTTCAATTATTTTTAAAAATATTTTTGGTATAAATTATAAGAAATATATATAATAATGATCATGGGAGTTAATGAATCAACTTAAAATTTAAGAGAATAAAATATAAATTTTTAAAAATCATAAAAAAAAAATAGATATTTATAGATGAATTTTTTATTTTTTTACTTTTTTTATTATACTTTTTTACTATACGTAACGTAATTTTTCTGTAACTCTCATTAAAGCATAAAACAAATATACAGGCCAAAAAAAAAAAAAAAAAAAAAAAAAAAAGGCTTACCTTTCGTTGACCAAGGTCCAAAACCAACCCAACGGTCATCATATTCAAATCTTAAAATTAGTAACCATATATATAATTTAAAATATTAAATTAAAATATACAAGAGAGACCCACCTAATTAAGTTAAGGGTTAATTGAATACGGCCCTATGCAAATATATCGAATCGCAGGTATATACCTACAAAGTCTAATTTTTTATATTTATTTTTTTAAAAATTCAACATTATTCATATATATCTCTACCGTCTATTTCTGTTAGAAAAATTTAGTTAACCATAAATTAAATATTTAATCTGAGTTAGTTAGTGAGATAAATTTATTTTTTTATCCTTTTAAATATTTTTAAATATTTTTAAAAAAGCAAAACTGTCATTTTATATATAGTCTGTTAAAAAATAAATAATAAACTAACGATAATAAATCATAGAAATATATATAAATAATTTAGAACTTTTAAAAAAATAAATATAAAAAATTAAATTTTATAAAAATATATATTATTCGATATATTTACGAAAAGGGCAACAAGTAATACTGTTTTATCCTACTACAACCACCACCACCCAATCCCCATCACTTATGTGATACCATGTGATTTATTTATTTGAAGTAGCATTTATAAATCCCAATAAATATCATTATAATTTTTTTGCATATATATCCTTACAAAGTAAAAAAATTAAATTTATATCTTTACGAAATTTCATATGTATTTCTATAAAATTTTAGTCATCAAGTATATTCCTCGAGAATTGCATAGTTTTTAAACAAGATGCTATAAAGAAATTCATATATTTTAAAATGTTTTAAAAAATATATTTGATAACTAAAACTGATACAATGAAGTACTATAAGGATAAATATGTAAAAAAAAAAAAAAAAAAATTATCCATTGAATTATTAAAGTTAAAAATAATGAAAAATAAAAATTTATCTTGTACCCATTTGCAAATGTTTCCACTAAAAATAAATGGGGTTAATTAGTCAGAGACCAAATGATTGATTTTAAGGGGACCAAATTGTTTTTTTTGTAGTGTGGTCCACCACCCATATATCTTCCACCCTACACTGTATATTAATAAGGTAGCACATAATTTAGACATTGTTTTGCTGGACCTGGTTTACCACATCATCACACGACAATTATACACCAGATAATATATTTACTTTTAAATATAAAATATATAAAAACTATTTTTTAATAGTTTAAATTTTTAGAGTATAATGGCTGTTTTATATAATTTTACATGATATCAGAGTAAAATCTTCTGAGTTCGAATCCCGTCAGATTCCTAATGTTATTGAATGTCTTACGTCGATTAAAAAGTTAAAAATCTAGACGTGAAGGGAAACACCGTTTTCTAACAACTTAATTAAACTTTTGGGGTACTACCATGATTGTTTTATATAATTTCATAGTGGTATATCCATTTTTTTTTATTTTTTATTTTTATTCGCAACTATTTACGATTTTTTAATTTTTTATTTTTTGTAGTATTTAATAGATAATAAAGATAAACGTTTTACTCTAATGAAATTAGTTACCGATCTCGATTCTTTTAATAAGCATTAATATTATAAAATCAAAATAACACAGGTGTTCTAGACTGATATGATATATTCAAAATAAGATGTGCATTACATCTGAACTTTTACTCGTCACATGACTGTCACGTGTAAGGTTGCGATAGAAAAAATACTCAACCGATCAGTATTGTTAACTACTTAAAGCTCATTCCGTATCTATAAACTTGTAATTGATCAACCGTACAAATCTAATAACATCAATCTATTGCAAAGATGTTTTGTAATTTTTTTTTTTTTTTTTTTTTTGAAATAGCACTTTATGAAAAGGCTCCAAAATGTGTAAAAAGGTGTGTCACCCCATGGGCCAGGTCTAATTAAATATATTCTCCAAAGACCAGACAACAGAGGGTTGAGCCAAATCAAGTGCCATCAATTCATGTCTCCTGTTGGATCTGTTCACCCTCTTGGCTCTATTATTGGTGCAAGAGCAACACACCCCACATACTTATTCCCCCTTTAGGGGACTTATTCCTTGGATTTATTCCCATCCATGGGGACCCTACTCTCTCAATCTCATCCACAACCCCCTTGGAGATCTAGAGAGAGAGAGAGAGAGAGAGAGAGAGAGAGAGAGGAAGGAGGGTGCTTTTGCTTTTTCTTATAAAAGAAAGAGATGAGCTTTTAAGTATAAATTAATTGTTTAATTATACCTATACCAATACTATATATGCATTTGGTTCAGGTATAAGCGAAAATTAATTATTCTGAAAATAGATATAAGTTCAGATAAAAACAAGAATTATAGTAATTTTGTATTTGATTAAGTATAAGAATTGTATCAGAATAAGAAAAATTGTATTTGGTAAGTTAAAAAAAAATAAGAATAATAGAAGAGATTAAAATTTATAAATAAAATAAAAAAATTTTAAATTTTATAAATTTAAATATCTTATAATTTAAAATATTTTAATTAAAAAAAAAATAATAAGCAACAAGTGGAACAGCTGTTTTGAATAATCTGGTATAGAGGGAACAACTATTTTCCCCACACTTAAATACTGTCTGAATATAAAGGAGGGGATAACCCCCTTATCCTCTTATACCGGTTGACAAACGCAATATATATACACCCTATCTCTCTTTTTTTTTGATTTTTTTTTTTAAATAATCTTATAAATTTTTATAATTGTAAAAATAGTCTTCTGAAATTTTTTTTTTTACAAAAATAGTCTTAAGCGGTGAATGGTTTACCGCTTTTAAAAGCGGTAAATCATTCACCGCATTCATAAGGCTCCAAAAAAATTTAAGACCTATGAAAGCGGTAAATGGTTTACCGCATTTAAAAGCGGTGTACTATTCACCGCTTTCATTCACTTATACCCCCGCGCCCCCGCACCCGCACCACCCTTTTCTTTTCTTATTCTTCTGTTCTTATTTTTAAAAGCGGTGAATCATTTGCCACTTTTAAAAGCGGTGAATGGTTCACCGCTTTTATGGGACTATGACAAATTTTGTGAATGCGGTGAACTATTTACCGCTTTTCAAAAAAGCGGTGAATGGTTCACCGTATTTGGATTACCTGACACCCCGAAGTTTATTTTTATAAATATTTTTTTTAGAAGATTATTTTTGTATATAGAATTGTTAGTGTGGTTAGTTTTATAAATATCCCCCTTTTTTTTTTTTAATCAGTATAATACTCATTCCTTTTCTTTTATTTATTCAGTATAAATGCTCCACAAGATCTTGTGTTTACCCAGGTGTTCTTTCTAATAAAATTCTGGCATTCTTTTTCAAGCATTTAATAGGAATGCATATATATTTTATAGTTCATCTATTCAATAGATAGAATAATTTTACTAGTTACTTGATGTAACTAGTAGTGACTGAGTAAAATAGATAAAATATAATTTGTATTTTTTGAATGAAGTGTACATATATTTTTTTTTCCCTTTTTTTTTTTTTAAGTAATTATTATAGACCAATCAAATAATATAAAGTTAAATTTATAAAATTAATTAAACAAAATAATTATTGTATTATGAAAGATTTTAAGGCAACTTATATTGGATTAGTGATTTATTATAATATTAAAATTTTATTTCGAATAAATTATGGTATTTTTCCCGACTGTGTTACCCGTCGAAAATATTTTTTATTTATTTTTTTTTATTAAGTGTGTGTCTTTTTGTATACTCACATTAAGTACCACAAAAAAAGCTCACTCAAAAGATCTAAGCTTACATAGGAGCTTTTTTTTTTTTTTTTCTTTTTTTTTTAGAGAGAGAGAGAAGAGTAGCATGCTATTGTTTTATTTATTTATAAAATAAATTTAGTTGAAAATGTAAAGCAACTAGACTTTGAATTTGGATCTCAGATATCAACCATCAATTTTTTTTTTTTTTTTTCTTTTTCTTTTCTGGGGCTTAAATAGTAGTTCTCACATTTGTGGTAAAAATGTCTAGAGACCCCCTCAACTATAGTCTATTCTGAAATAGATCCCTCAAATTAATTTTTTTTTATTTGCACCTTTTAACTTCTCATTTTATTTATTTTTTAAATTATTCTAGTTATTTAAGTTAAAAACTTATTAAATTTAGTGGCTTTTGCTACCAAATGCTTCCAACTATTAAATTTGATTAAATTGATGAAATATCTAAGTTTTTTACTTAAAATTAATTAGTTAATTCTAAAAGAGCAAAAGTTTAGGAGCATCAATCCATTTTTTTTTTTTTTAAAAAAAAAAAAAGCACAGGGGCTATTTTAGAATTCCTTATGGTTGAGGGAGTCTCAACACAATTTTACCCTCATTTGTTGGAGTTGGTGAATTGGCTTCTCCAAAAGCATGAAGTGTGCCTCAAAAGATGGTCCTAATTCAAAAAAAAAAAAAAAGTTGATGAGTTATCAACCTTCCTTAAAAATTGAGAAAAAAAAAATACAAAAAAAAGAAAAGTAATAGTCCAAATATTAATTAGTTTTTATTAGGAAGGTTACAACTTGGTTCTTCCTTTGAGAGTTTGGTGGCTAAGATCAATGACTTGCTTTTTTTTTATTGGCTTTGTGGGTTGGTGTTTCTTCTTGTTCTCTAATAAAAGAGCAACAAAAGCTTTGGTGGTTCAACCACTAACTAAGGTAAGTTAATTACAATATTACTTATAATTTATAAAGTATTATCTGAATAGTACGGTTAACAGAAACGTTGTTGGAGAAAAATTCAAAATTTTCATTAATTATTTATCTATTTATTTAATATTATTAATTAATTTATTATTATTAATATTTATTATTTATTTATTAATTTTTTTTTGGCACGAAAGAAACTCAACGGAATGTGGCTTCCGTTTCTTCCGCCTAACGGAACGTGACTTCCGTTTTTTGCACCTAACGAAACGTGATTTCCGTTTCTTGCGCCTAACTGATAGTTACGTGGGCCGAACGTTGCTCAACGATCGATTCCCAACGTTTGGTTTTCTTCGTATATTTATATGTCCGTTTCTCTTGTTTTATAAGATAAGAAAACAGAGGAAGAAACAGATACACCATTTAATCATATTATTTTCATCTTTTCATCTCTTTCTTAATTGGGTGTTGAAAGAATTTCCGTCAACCTCCGCCACGATCGTGCTCGCAGGAGGAGAAATTCGGGTCGTATCTTGGGGTGGTGTTCTCGGTTAATCCCGCACGTAAGGACGGAAATACACGTTAGGGCAGTGCTACGCACGCTTCCGAATCATTTAAATATTTTAGATTATTTTCATTATCTGTAAATTTTTATTTTATTTTATCAAGAAATCAGTTAGATATTAATTATAATTAAATTCTGTATAAATTTTTTCTAACAAACGTTAGGTAAAAACAATATACCTGATATATATATTATTCGAGACTTCGAATATCGATTGCTTATATCATTCATAGATTATTTTTTTTTTCTAATTTAATATTTTACTAGATTTGGTTGAAGCAGTAGCAAAAGTAGGGTACGTCAAACAGATGGTAAATGCTCGTTTGGCCTACTATTAGAGCACGTTTGGTTCAAAATAGAAATCGAAGAGCGGAATCGAAAATAAAACGTTAAAAGTAATAAATTTTTTGGTTCATAATAAGAGAAAGAGGAAGAGGAAGAGGAATGAGAATTATGTCTAAATTGAAATTTAAAATATTTATATTTCTATTATATTTAAAATTTGCTGTTCAAATTTTTAATCAAAATCTAAATATAAATTTGATCTTAAAATTTAGATTTACAATTCAAATCCAAAGTCAATGTTAGAACTATAAATTTAAATTTAAAAATTTTAAATTCATTTATAAAAATTAAATTTAAAATTATGCTTTAATTTACTAATTTTATATTAATTACATTTAAATTCAAATAATTATTAGTGAGAAAAAAAAAATTCTCAATCGTTCTGAAATCAAAGTTGATTTTCTACCATGTAGGCGGGAGTCAATTTTGAAAAATTTAATTTTTTTTGGAATGAAAGTTAGAATGCCAATCTCTTAATCTAAACCCTAACAACTAAATTAACTCATTTCGATTCCGATTCTAATTTTCAAATATTTCAAATCAAACATACTCGCAATAGAAATAATTAGGTCATCTTATGTCACAAAAATAATATCTTTTGCAATGTAGTGGAAAACTGAAACTATTGCGGTTTGGAGGCAAAAGCAAAAATAATAATTTGAAGTTTCTATACCTACCATAATTTGAAGTTTCTATACCTACCATAGCAAAGAAGATGTGGGGGTGGATTTGAGGGATAAACCCTGTAATCCAATAGTGTCCATCTACGCTACGCTAGGGATGTCAATTAGGGGTGTCAACGAGCCGAACACGAGTGAGCTGGGGTCGGCTCGTGTTCGGCTCGTTTAATAAACAAGCCGAACACGAGCTGGCTCGTTTAAATATCGAGCTGAAAAATTTGGCTCATGTTAACGAGCCGAACACGAGCTGGCTCGCGAACAACAAGTTCGATTTTTATTCCTATTATTTAGTGTAAAATTGAAAGAAAATTAAAAAATTAAAATTTTAATCTAATAATTAAAATTCACAAAAAATTGATAGTCTAAAATCTAAATTATATATATATATATATATATATATATATATATATATATATATATATATATATATATATATATATATATATATATATATATATATATATATACTCGAGCTGTTATTGAGCCGAACATGAGCGAGCTGACCCGAGCTCGTGTTCGGTTCGTTTATTAAACGAGCTAGAAAATTCGGCTCGTGTTCGGCTCGTTTACTAAACGAGCGATTCGATGTCGAGCTCATTTCGAGCTGAATACGAGTTGGCTCGCGAACAGCGAGCTGGATTGCTATCCCTAATGTCAATGGGTATGGATATTCGAAATTTTATTCGAATTCGAATCCGAACAGAATGAATTTATTCGATATTAAACGGATATGGATTCGGATACGGATATAAAAAACGAAAATCCAACGGATTTGGATTCGGATATGAATTTTGACTGTACCCGATTCGAACCCGAACCCGACCCCGACCCGAATCCGAATTGATTTTATGTTATATAATATGTGTATATGAATATTTAATATTATATTTAAATTTATATTTTAAAAATTTAGATTTAATGTAATATGTTTTGAAATATTGAAAAGAGAAAAAGAAAATAATTGTTTCGGGTTTGAATTTTCGGGTTCGAATTTTGAATTTTTGATCGGATTCGAATTTGGATATGAATTTTTAAAATATGTCGGATTCGAATTCGGATTTCGTGTTTGATAGTCAGATTTGGATTCGAATTTTTAAAAATCCATCCCGAGTCCGACCCGTTGACATTCCTAATCTACGCTGCTACTACCGATTACTATCAATGGTAAATGAATAATATTTACTTCAACTTTTCTAGTTTTAAAATCAAATACTATTCTATCTACTTCTACTAAACTCAAGACATCTAAGGGTTAAAAAATAAATAGTAAATATTAATATTTCTTAATTATCAGAAGTATACTAACTTCACTCAGATAATTATATACATATTTTTAGAAAAGGAATAATTGCTTGTGTACCCCTGAAATCTGAAGAAATATCTGATTTATTCTTCTTATTTTTTTATTTCTAATATATCCTTCATACGTTCCACCGTTATTAAAAATACCCCTACCGTTTCCCTTTGTTAAGTTAACTAGGATTAAACTAGAATTAAATAATAATCGGAGTTGAAAACTATCAGATATACCTATTTTGCCCGGGTTTAGGGTTTAGGGTTTAGGGTTTTAGGGTTTAGGATTCTTTAGGGTTTTAGGGTTTAGGGTTTAGTGTTTTAAAGTTTAGAGTTTAGGGTATATTTAAAAGGGTAAAATGGTAATTTTACACAGATAACGGCAGCTCCAAACGGTATACTAATAGAGTTTAACTTCAGGGATATTTTGGAAAGAAGTTAGAACGTAAGAAGCATAATTTTAATATTAGCCTTGTAAGAGGGGTAAATCTGAAAAAAAAAAAAAAATTTAAGGGTATATAAAAAATTGCCACTTTAGAAAATTAGGCTTAATGTTGCATGCAGAATCCATTTGCCAACACATATATACTTTTAAAATTCTTTTGTTTTGTGAGATTACAGGCTCAATCTCTACTTTTGATGTTTAATGAATTTAATTTTTTGTAATTAAATATATTTCTACTAGATCGATTTTTTTAGTTAACATCTACGCTGGTCAAATCGCGATTTTACTTATGAAACCTCATCTTATTTGCAATTAAATGTCATGGATTGATATAAAATGTGAAAATATTATTTTTTTGCTGCTTAGTTATTTAGGTACCGTTTAATTCGGGAATTATGAGTTTCGGAATAAATTTTTTTATTCCTGAGATAGCTTGCTATTCCGGAATTGTCAGGGTTGAAAGAAAATAGTGTTTGGTTTGTAAAACTATTATTTTTAGGAATAGCTGAAATTGTGTTTGGTTCATTTCTCGAAATAAGTGAGAATAGTGAAAAAATAAGAGTAATTATAATTTTAAAATAATAATATTTTATCTAATTAATTAATATAAAATATTAATTAAATAATAATTAATATTTGTATAAATTAAAGTTTATATTTTAGTAAATAATACTGTTTAATTTTTTAAAAGTTATAGTTAAAAATTTTAAAATTTGTATAAATTTTAAAATTTATTTAATTTATAAATTTATTAAAAATTAAAGTTACAAATTTTAAAAGTTATAAAATTTAAAATTTCTCTAAATTTAAAATTTTAAATTTTAATTATCTCGAAAAATGTGTAAAAGATAATGCAAAAATTTTTATTTTTAAATTAAAAAATTTCTATAAAAAATTTAAAAAATTATATATATAAAATTTGTATAAATTTTAAAATCTTAAAATTTTAAATTTTTTAAAATTTTTAGATTTATAAAAAATTGAAGTTAAAAATTTTTAAATTTGTAAAATAAAAAAAATTTAAATTTAAAATTTTATTAATTTTAATTAAAATTTTAAAAAATTAAAAAAAGATAGAAACAAGGTTGTTTCCGGATGAAAACAATCTTATTCCTACCAATGTGGGGAATTGTTATCCCCCCTCCTTAACGGACTATTCCAGAATAACCCGTTAAGAAAGAGATAACAAATTTCTCTATTTTTTTTTTTGTTTGGGGGATAAAGGAAGGATAAAAGAGTTATTCCTTCTTTATCCCCCAATCAAACATGGCCGTAATAAAGAATAACGATGGTTTCACATGATGTGGTATTAAAGTCGGAGATTTTAAGTTCAAATCTCACAAATAATTTTCTGAAGTTAATGTATCTATATAAGTCATGCACATTAAATAAAATTAGGTTGTGAGATTAAATGAATAAGCTAATGCATTTCTCTTTTTTTATTGATTAAATTGCAAGTTTAGTTTTAAAAAAATAGAAAGACACCTTTTGTTCCCAATTTTTATTTTTTTGTTGATGGATCATTTGAAAAATAGTTTGACATATATTGGTTCAATCTAACCACATAAAATTTAAGTTACAACAACAAAAAAAAAAAAAAAAAAAAATTATTTGAAAATTTTGAATTATATTTATTGACTTTATGTGCATTTTGGCCTTTGTGCTAATTTTAGTCCATGTTTCATGGTAATAAAAAAGTTCGGAGTTCAAAAGGGTGGCATATATTATAATTTTTCTATTTAAAAAGTGAAATTAGAGAATTGGAGGAGAGATAAGTGTCACGTTTCGGGGTAAACCAGAATTCGGAACGGTCAACAGATTCGCCATATAAACAAGAAGCCCCGCGCATTCGAAGCGTTAAATATATAAAAACCATACAATAGAACAAAATAGAGCTGGAAACTAAAAATAACCATCATATTATATTGTACAAAAACTTCAAAATACGATATCCATCTCGCAGAATAAAGATACAATCAGCTGGCAAAAAGTCAGACATAAAAGTATAGTAGTATGAAAAACAAAAAGGATATCTGGGTCCAGTGCCAATGCCCAAAATAATTGGAATGAGCTCTATCTAGCCCGTGATCTCCTTGCAAAAAGAGGGTCAACAGAGAGTATGAGAACTACTATAAGCCAGTAATCCTCGGTGGGTATGTCATCGATAACTCCGACCTACCTAATAAGTCTATCAGATACAAAATAGGAGAAAGTAGTAAGAACAGAAAAAGACTGTTGAAATAAAATTTTACTACTACTATGCCTCTACTGATATGAATAAACTGTATGATAAATGTGTATGCATCAACTGTAAATACCGTCGAGGATAATCCAATCAACCGACTGGTACAAGGCCCAGTCTCGTCTACGCTAGTATCACATCTGATCATACTAACAAATCGTGGATTGCTAACGTGGAACCATATCCATAGAAAATCAAGCTGTCTAACTCCGGAATAGCACTTGAGGGGAGCGACCCACTCGAGAAAAGTAATCAGGTCGACTATATGTAGCATGCTAAAGTCAAACTCATGACTAAAGTGGATGATTCTAACCACTAAGACACAGTCCTAGCCCAAACTGATGTATATCTAACCGCTCAGTCCAGCCATCCAAAATTCACGGCTACTGAACAACTCAAGAGTTCAACAATCCGATGCTATGCCACCTCGACTTGAGAAAAGCTACACAATCACTAGCCTATGCTCAAACCCCGAGCATACATGAACCACAAGACAAGAAAAGTAACGATTTTCTCCTAAATTCAATTTCAAATATAGATAGTACAATAATAGAAATATTCTATCTAGATGGTCATACAAACTTATGCAATTATTCCAAACAAGATAGGATCAATTATGGGGATTATTCATCAAGTTTAAGCATAATTTAACCTAGGATGAACAGCAATAATCATACAACAAACATGTTGAAATTGGCAAACAAAGCAAGCAGGTCACATTTTCGATGTGCTCAAATAAACCCACTTGTAGACCAAATCCAACCACGGATCGCGACGAAACTTGGCATGCACGTTCCTTAGGTTCCAAACCACCAAACGGATCACTAAAGTTCCAAAAATTCCTGTTGTATTGAACCAAAACAAAAAATTATTATGTTCACCACACAAACGACAAATCGATTGGCGAAATCGAAAAATCAGTGATACATACCTCAAATTGATGGCTCAAACTTCATTCCTAAGTTCCTCTCCACCCTAGGAACACCCAGAAACCTCCAAAATGCATAGCCAAGTCCCAAACAAAAGAAAAATTCAAGTTACCACACTACTGTCTCCACTGCTACAGGAAATCCTATAATTGAGTTATAGAAGTTGTTGTGGCGATTTCGGTGAAATCACAGGGCAATGAAGGTGGAGAAGATGCTCACAACACTCCTAAGAAGATATCCAAGCTCCTAATCTATCATAAAAACTCTATAAATGCCACAAAATTATGAGAATAGGCGATCAAAGGCTTAAGACCAGAAAAATTTCAGCATTCAGATTTTTAGCTTGTTGGGTTCAATAAAAACTAAATATCACCTAACACAAAACTCAAAATCAGCTAAAACAAAGTCCACACTTGCTTAAAATGAAGTCAAGCTCATCCCCATACATTTCAAAGTTCAGCTCAAAGAGAAAAAATCAAAGAAAATTCATAAAAATCTCAACTTGACTAAAAACTCAGCAACTGTCACAAGAGTTTCAAGAAATTCATAAATACCTAGAGTTTGGATGCAAGAAGACCTCCTACCAGCTCCAGACCTCAAGTTTTACAAGTGAAGAAGCCTCTTACGAAGTTTCAAGTCATGAATTCACTCCTAGAGCTCAGGGGAAGAAGAACACTCAAGATGGTCACTATTGCCAGGTGTTGTTGGAGAGCTTCCAAGGTGAGTAATAGTGGAAGATAAAGGAAAAAATGGCTCAAGGCTGTCACGCTCCGAGCCCACAGCAGAAGCCCTTGAGCACGCAACAGACCAGCTACGTGTGCGAGCACGCACCCTACACATGAGAAGTGTCCAAAGCTAACCTACAAAAGTACGATAATCTACAACTTAACATGTATGAAAACGGGAAAAAAATAAAACTATACTAATATCTATCATGGTACAAAATACATACAAGATTCACCTCTCAAAAAAAATAAATACAAGTAAAGAGCCTTAGCATGGCAAGTCCCGATATACAATGCTCAAAGGTAAACTTCTAATAGGGTGGACTATCTTTATCAAAATAATGCTGGGTAGGGGTCGCTATTTATAGTGTAATCCCCTTATCTCGATGCAGAGCTGGCTTGGAAGGCCCTGAAAATAGACCACAAGCGGGAGTGAAAACTACAAAACAGTAGTTTCCAGTAGGTATGGCCGGCGACAATCACGGCCTACCCACTATGTCTACAAAAGGCAAGATAGTGAAACAACAAAATAAGCGAGAAACAGAGTATAATAGAAAATAAAATAAAATCAAACACTACACTATCATGCTTCAACACAAAAAATCCAAAACATTTCTACCCAAACCCGAAAGCAACTAAAAACCCAATACTAGCCATCCAAACAGTACACTAGACCCGTCAATAAATAGGTCACTATCCATTCCTAAACTGAACGTCTCAACAGTCCGGTTGAGCCTGCGCCGCCTATAAATAGGTCACTTGTCACGCCCCGAGACCGCCAATTTGTACAGCTCGGGCACGCCAACAGACCCGCCTATCGAGTATGACCTTTCACTACCCGAAAGGAACGGTAACATCCAAACAATACATTAAGTGTATGCAGAAGCTCAATATCAGAGTACTAAAAATCACTACTAATTTAAAACTTTCATTCAATAAACAAATAGTTTAAGCGGAAATGACAGCATACAAGAGTGAACCATAATATAAACTTATTACATTTTCATCTCTCAACTTGCACTTGAATAATATTACAATTCTTTCACATCTTTTCCTCACCATACAAAGTTCACTTAAAAAGAAATATGAAAAGGGTACCTCTGCTAGACCCTCTAAGTCTCTATGTTGCTGGGCCCTTGCCCCTGGCGCATGCCTCGCTGACTACATCAGAACCTGAAAAAATGATCACCCAAGGGTGTGAGAACTACTTAAAGTTCCCAGTGGGTTCAACCACCGAGAAAAAGTGTCCTACACCGCTTGGTCCAATGGAAGCAATAATAATAGAGTGCTAGGAAATATAAACCTCAATATTAAAATGTTGATATGCATATAATAGGTCACTACACTATCTGTGTATACTCATCGACCCAATACTACTCTGTCCAGCCATAACAGGCTACTACGCACCAACTCGGCCACTATGCCGTTGTATACAGGGTTAAACTAACCCGGCCACCTTGGCCACTCTATTTTCTTTTTATTCTTTACATTCTGGTGCTTTAGTTCAAGTTAACCCTCAGAAATTCTTATCCAACGGGCCCCAGCCCGATAGTCATGCTACCACAAGACAAGATTTCTAAGGTTGCCGATAACATCCAACAAGGGCTACGTTTCACCCCCGAAGGTACGCCCGTTTTATCTTTATCTTTCTTTCTTTTCTTTTACTTTTTACTTTAGCACTTAGCCTCTTTGCTATTAAGCACTTGCTTTACTTTCTTATTCGAGCTTATAGCTCCCTTTGCCACTGGCAATCTCTTTCTCTTTCCTTTAAACATTTAGTTCTTTACTTTCACTTTTAGCCTTTCGAAAGTAGCTCGTCCGACGGGTCACTGCCCAGGGAGTCCTGCTCCACAAATGACGAGTCTCAAATTCGAAGGCGCCATTTACATTCTCTTTATGCTTTTTAGCCACTTTTAGCTTGCTTTTAACTTTGTCTTTTGCAACAATTTACCTCTTATCCTAGGTCTCGCCATAAGGATAACTAGAGAGTCTCTTGAACTCTTATCATTTTTCTTTCATTTATTTAACTCAAATTGAAGTTAAAGTGATTGTCTGTAACGACCTGGCCCACTAGCAATAATAACTCGTTGGGCCCAAACCACAGCCCAAAATGCTTAAGCCCAGTTATTATTACTAGTGTCCATGTCTCATATAAACCCAATCACAATTCCATCTACATCCGATGTGGGACTATTGGGGGCGTCACAGACTCCCCCCGTTTAGGCCTGACGTCCTCGTCAGCCCAAACACACACACACAGCAACCCAAGATCACCAGGCGATGTGAGACTCGTCTCGCTAGTCCTGTCATCTAGACCCAGACTCAACCGAGACTCGCCACACACTTCCGGCTGGTTATTGGCTCTGATACCAAATGTAACGACCCGGCCCACTAGCAATAATAACTCGTTGGGCCCAAACCACAGCCCAAAATGCTTTAGCCCAGTTATTATTACTAGTGTCCATGTCTCATATAAACCCAATCACAATTCCATCCACATCCGATGTGGGACTATTGGGGGCGTCACATTGTCCATTTGCCCAGACACCCTATGACCCACTCTAGGGTTGTATCATTTAGCTCTTTGACTTTGTGATCTCATATACTCATCCTTAGAGTTTGACTCTAAGTTAATCACTTTGCTATTTGATTGATTCTTTAAATTTTGTGGCCACATACTCTTTTCTTTTTTTTTCCCTGTTGAAACTGGAGTTACATTAACTCTATTTACCTGTTCCTCTTTGCATTTAGAGTTATCTTGACTCTAATTCATTATCTGTGAGTTTAAACTCCACTAGTTCGCCTTAGGTTCCCTTACCTAAGTTTCATATCATATTTAACCTAGAGTTCCTTGACTTTATGTTAAATAATCTATTCTCAACCCACTAGCTCACCTTAGGTTTCCTTTACCTAAGTCTTATATCATGCTCATCCTAGAGTTCCTTGACTCAATGTTGATCACTCTATCCAATGGCCTTAGGTTATCTCCTAAGACAATGCCACTCGTTTAATCCTAGGATAAACTCCTAAGTTTGATGTCACTCATTAAACCCTGAATCTAGGTTTTCTCCTAGTCTTACTACCAACATGTTCTTTTCCCTATGCTTTCAGATGACTCCTAGGGTTATACCCTAACATGATCACAATCATCAAATCAATAACCACTTTTACGCAGGCAATTATTTCCATCTCGATCATAAATGATATTTAACATCTACGCATACAAATATCATCATAATTAGCAATTTAGAAGATTCCACCTTTTCACCTGTATCCATCTACGCATGCAAGTTTATCCTCTATTTTCTTGGCAATTAGAAAAAAAAAAAATACTATTCTCTATGTCCATTTACACATGCAATTTATCATCTATTTAGATAAATCAAAATTGCATTCTCCTCTATGTTCATTTGCACATGCAAATTTATCGTCTTTTTTTGGCAACTAAAAGTTGCACTTTTTGTCTATGTCCATCTACACATACAAGTTTATCCTCTATTTTGGGTAATTCATAATTTAGTACTCTTCTCTGAGTTCCTCTACACATGCACTTTTATCATCTATCATTGGCAACCAACAGTTGCACTTTTCATCTGTGTCCATCTACACATACAAGTTTATACCCTATTCTGACAATTAGGAAAATCTACTTTTCTTTATGTCCATTTACACATGCAATCTTAATCAAGATTACCCAACGCCTCTAACAGGCTACTATCATGCTTCTAAGTCCAAAAGCAAAGGAGCAAGGGGAGAGGTCACCCAGTTTCGGCAGAATCCCCCACCTTGTGGTGTACTCAATTGCTTGTAGACACTTGCAATTGGTCTTCGCGCGACTGTTCCTACTTTCTCGAGCTTGCACGCAAAACGGTGCACGTCCCTCGAGCCCACACGCAAAACAATGCATGTCCTCCGAACCTGCACGCAAAACGGTGCACGCTTCTCTTTAGGGTTGCACGCAAAATGATGCACGTTCTTCTAACACTGCACACAAAATGGTGCGCAATATTAGAGACTGCACGCAAAACGATACACGTACCTCAAATTTGCACGCAAAACGGTGCACGCTTTTTTTTAAGGTTGCACGCAAAACGGTGCGCGTTCTTTGAGTCCGAATGCAAAACGGTGGATGTTTGTCGAGTCCGCACGCAAAACGATGCATGCCTTCCTCAAGCTTGCACGCAAAATGGTGCATGTTCGTCGAGTCTGCACGCAAAACGATGCACCTCAATACGCCTGGTGGCACCTCGTGTAGTAAGGTGGCACAGTAAAACTTGGTCCCTAACATGCACACGGGCATGGGGTCAAATCCAAAATTGAAAAGGAAAAACTCAAAACTGTGCCAAAATTACCGTAAAATGACATACAGGACATACCTCGACACCGTCACGCCGTCCAACGCGTGCACACGCGTCCATCCAACTTCTTAGAACACCTTGCGCGCGCTCCACGGGGTCAACGGCGCGGTCGCGCACCCTCGAACACCCCGGCGAAATCGCCTCTTCTCTCCCCTGGTACGCTCGGTTTGGAGCAAAAAGGGGAAAAGATGGAGAAATGAGGGCAAATGAGCCTTTATAGGGTGAAATCCCCGATTCGGGCGCACGATTCGAGCGCTCGAATCGCGGTTTCGGGCGGCTACAATAACCCCGTACCGCTGTCCACGCGTCCACGCCGCGCCAGCTAGGGTCTACGTCATCCTCACTCGGCCAATCGGGAAGCGACACATGTCCCTGGACCCGTGCACCGCGACCACGGACCAGCGGCAGCCAATCAGCGGCTGCCACGCCGTCCAACGCGTGCACACGCGTCCATCCAACTTCTTAGAACACCTTGCGCGCGCTCCACGGGGTCAACGGCGCGGTCGCGCACCCTCGAACACCCCGGCGAAATCGCCTCTTCCCTCCCCTGGTACGCTCGGTTTGGAGCAAAAAGGGGAAAAGATGGAGAAATGAGGGCAAACGAGCCTTTATAGGGTGAAATCCCCGATTCGGGCGCACGATTCGAGCGCTCGAATCGCGGTTTCGGGCGGCTACAATAACCCCGTACCGCTGTCCACGCGTCCACGCCGCGCCAGCTAGGGTCTACGTCATCCTCACTCGGCCAATCGGGAAGCGACACATGTCCCTGGACCCGTGCACCGCGACCACGGACCAGCGGCAGCCAATCAGCGACTGCCACGTGGACCGCACTCGCGCCTGCGCTTCAACGCGGCAGTAGCGACGCGTCGCATCGCGTGTCGCGTCGCGCTGACCCGCGAACGAGAGGCCGACACGTGGCCTGCCCGCTGACACCGCGCCAGAGGGCCAGCGCGCCTTCCCCACGCGCCTGACGCCCTCGGCCGCTGTGGCCAATGGGGCGCCGCCACGTGGCGCGCCCCACCTGCCCCGCGCGCCTCGAGCCGCGCGCCCCCGCGCGTTGCCCGCGCGTGCCGTGCCTCGGGATCCGTGCCCGCATCTCGGGATCCGTGCCAACTGCCTCGGGATTCGTGCCCGTGCCTCGGGATCCGTGCCAACTCGGGATTCGGGCGCGCTACAGTAACTTTCGGGCGCTCGCCCGAGCCCGAACCGGGCTGCTACAGTGAACCGGGTTCGCTACAGTGCAGCCCGGTTCGCTGTAGCCCAAAAACAGAGCCTGCTACAGTACTTTCCGGGCGCCCGGAACCAACTTTCGGGCGCCCGAAAGTTGGGCCCAAGTCCTGTTTTGCCCATTTTCGTCCGTTTTCGCCCGTTTCTTGCCCGTTTTCGCTCAAATTTGACAAGTAGCTACAGTTTAACTTGATTTACCACATGGAACTTTAAATTTTCAGTTTGGACCATTTCTGGGTCATCAAAAACTTTGCTGTATTCGAAAATCAATGGCGGACCCCGTTCTCACTATCCGGGTATCCGATCAACGCAAAATTTTTACTGTGGCCCTAAAACATAATTACGGGGCTCCCAGAATTTTCTCAAAATTTTCTGACACTAAATTTTCTGCTGAAAATCTGGGCCCACTTTCTCATATAAGACTCTAGAAGCCTCCTTTTTTAATCTGATTCCGGCCCAATTCGCTTACAGATCACCCTTTACTTCTCTAAATTCAATAAAAATAGTATTTCATACCATTTTTATTTACTTCTATTTTATACACCAGAACCTGGTACATTACATCACTGTCCATCTCTCCCTACTGTTCGAGTTGCACTCCAGATGGTGGCCCGTCAATAGTAGACATTAGCCTACCTCCTCACCCCTATCATGTGGCCCATGTGTCGATATCTCCCTAGTAAGGCTCGAAATGCCATGCAAGCTATGATCAACGATAATCCTATAGATCACCGATGACACAAAACAGACATCTCAAGGTCAACTCACAAGTCCCCATCATAAAAGTATTTTCTCACACAGTGGTCCGCGACTCACGAAACCTCAAGACAATGCAACCTCCATGACCGCATAACATAGCACAAATATCAATACCTAAGTACCTTCTATGTCGAGTACTCAACAATACAAATAAAGGGTCAACTCAGATCCACAATATGGTTCTCTTGATAGTCAAATTAACCCAATCATGCTATAAAGATAACACCTACCCCGATACACGTGCAACCCACAATCCTCGTACGTCCTCTAATAATAAAATAATAATAAATTCTAATCCAAAATAGAGGTAAAACATCAACCAAACACTAACATGCATTTTCTACAACTAAAAAGCAATATAAAAGCAGTCAAATGTTCCTACGTCTAGCAAACAGACATACTAAGTAATCAACCATTCTCGGCAATACAAAACTCACCTGGAAAGCAACTTCAGGTAGAACGCAGTTGGTGAAAAGATTGCACGCTCGATGATGGTCAACACGCGAGAACGACACAAACCCGAAAAATCCGGCAGCACCCCGATCTGACCGCACAACACAAACAACTACGAACCTAATAGTCCAAAAAGGCATAGTGTGATGACCCGGATCTCCGCAGAGCTGCTACAGTGCATTGGGGTGGCCATTGGAGGCCTACATGGTGTGTTGGAGGTGTTTGTGGCATAATTGGACATAAGTGTTGGACATCGGACTTATATGGACCCTGTGAGTGATCAGAGGACCCCGTGGAGGGTTTAGAAGTGGTTCGCGCGAATCGGATATTTAAATTGGGCTCCGCACGAAGTTTGGACTAAGAACGCATTTTCGGGAGCCTCCGGCAAATTTTAGAGTTGGAATTTGGCAAAACGGACGTCAAATTTGGATTCAGCGCGCGAAAACGGTCAAAATGACTACCCCACTTAATGTTTTGAGCTCGGGTACTGTTCACGCCGGAACAGTGATTCCGGCAATCGCCAGCGGCGGCGGGCAGCGGCGGAGAGCGGCGGCGCGGCCTCGGGCAGGCGGCAGCACGGCGGCGGGCAGCGCGCAGCGCGCGGGCAGGGGCGCGGTCCACGCGCCGGCGTGCACCAGAGCGGGGTGCCACGTGGCGGCTTCCCATTGGATGGTTTACGGGTCGCGGTCCACGGAGCATAGCGGGGTGTACGGTGGACCGGAGGGGACACGTGGCATCTTTCTATTGGTTCGGTTCATGAAGTCGGGTGCACCGGGTGCAGTGAGCGAGAGGGTTGACACGTGGCGCGCGGGGATTGGGCGCGCCACTGTGCGCGGCAGGCGCGGCGGTGCGTGGTGTACGGTGGACCGGGTAGGGACACGTGGCAGGGGTTCATTGGCGCGGTGTTGGGATTGTTGTGCACCAGGTTCAGCAAAGTTATCCTTGGACACGTGGCGAGCAAGGATTGGGTGTGCTACTGTGCGTGTACGGCGTGGCAGGCGGCGGTGGCAGGCGGCGGCGGCAGGCGCGCAGGCGGCGGCCGGCTGCGTGGCGGGCACGGCGGCAGGTGGCGCACGCGGGCGCCACGTGGCGGCCCGCCATTGGCGGGCGCCAACTGCCCGTTGACCGGGGGTGCGCCACGCGGCGTGTGGTGAGCGGCCGGTTCGCTGTCCCGCGTTCGGGGACACGTGTCGGCGCGTGGAGCGGGTCGGACGGCCGGACGGTCCGACCGGATCCCGTGTGGGATGGGCGTCAGGGGCCGGGCTGTGCGGGCGTGGCGGGCTGTGCGCCGGCCCGCACAGTAACGGGCCGGGCCCGTTACTGTAGCAGCCCGGAAGTTTTCGGGCGCCCGAAAAGAGGACACAGGGGTCATTTTTGGATTTGTTTGGAATGGCCTATAAATAGCCAACCCGAGCCTCCTTTTGGCTTTTTCTCCCAAACCGTGCATCCTCTGCCCGAGCCACCTTAAGAAGATTTGTTCACCTCTTGATGCTGGATCTTCCTGCCAAGTTCTGGATTTTAGGAGGCACGAATCCCGAGGTTCCCCATTTTACGGCGCGGCGCGGACGATGCATTTCCTGTTTCCTTCTTCGGCGCAGCAGTGATGTTTTGGCTCCCCTGGGCTACCCCGAGGTCCTTTTCTGTGATTCTTGCGCCGGCTGACTCCTTACAGATAAGGCTTCAACTTTCATTTTGATCGCGCTTTTCGGTTTCGAGGTTTTGGCACGGATCCCGAGGCAAACAGTGACCCCTTTTGCTGTGTGGATTTCCTTGACAGCAGCGGAGTATTTCAGCCATATCTTCGCGCACGAGCATCAGACGGAGACGAGCTTATACAACTTTTTGATCTACTCGTCGCGAGGAACGCAGTGGTGATTTTTCTGAGATTTTAGAAAAATTGTTTCGAGGTGATAATCACTGTTTTCTCAGTGTACTGTGTACAGTTTTTCTGCACAGTTTGTTGATTGGATTACCGCCTTGCCGAATTTATAACTTGGCTTACCGAACTCTGTTTTGGGCGTGCAAGGTACCGTTGCGAAGCTATCGATGCGAGGATCGCCGTGATATTTTTCTTGGAATTTTCTGGGCACTTTCTGCAGGTGATAATTTAACAGTTTCGGGACTGATGTTGTATGGATTAATAAAAGCAATATTTGGGAGCCTAAGTGTATTTAGTGGACTTTGTGTTGTGCCAGGAGTGTTTCGGGTGTACTGTACTTGTTGGAGCGCAGGATTGGAGTTTTTGGTATTTTCAGCTGTACGGACCCGGACAGTTAGCGCTTCAGGTGGGTGGTTGTTGCATGCCTCTACTTCTGACTTGCTCACTAAGTTTATTAGAGAAACCCCACTTTTGAGCATATTGATTGATTATTATGCATGATTGCCTGATATACATGTGAGCCTATCATCTGAGATTAATTTGTGGATATAGCATGTTGGGGATATTATTGGATAATATTGCTGTTGGAACATGATCATTGGAATAATTTAATAGTGATAATTAACATGCTATATTAGCACCTAGATTTTATGAAAGTGGATTAAATGGATTAATTGTTGGAACATAATGACATATCTAGGTGCGGGTGCCACTTTGGGATTTATTATGGATCAGGGATTATTTACATGTGTAGTGGACTGATGATTTTAGCATGATTGATATATTTATGTGGATATTATTAATTGTTACACATGTAAAACTGTTATTTGACATTCTCTCTTTCATATTGCATGAGGACTTTTGCATGCTTATTGGACATCTAGATAGGCCACTATTTTATTGCTACACTATCATATTGGGATTTGACTTAGGAGAAACCATGATTGCTTTCTTTCTCCTTTTCATTTGGACTTTTGAGTCATGTTGCTCGAGTTCGAGCAGAGGTTTGGGATAGTGTAGCCGGGACCTGAGGGTCAGTGACAGGGTGTACTTGATGTTGGATTATGGGTATTGCGGCAACCGCGGACAGTAGGCGGTTGACCGGATCTTGATTATTGTACCCAATTGTGGGTTGGGGGTTATTGCGGTGACCGCGGACTTTGGGCGGTTGACCGGATGTTTACTATTACATCAGATTGGGTATCAGAGTTCTCTAGTGGATGGTATTTCCCACTTTTGAGTACTATTGCATCAGGTCGGGGTATCATTAGTGGACGGAGTTTCCCACTTTGATCATAGTCATGATCCAGTCCTGCTATTGTGAGACATTGGTTACAGAGATGCTTGATACAGTGATACTTTACTCGTGTGGGTCGCTCCCCTCGAGTGCCACTCCGGAGTAGGCTTTAGACCGTGTTGGGTTCCGGTCAGTTGGTGAGTTGTGAGTGATGGCAGAGCAGGCAGTACCAGTTTACTGGTGGCACTAGATTGGGTCTATGTAGCCAGATGTTGTTTCCTGGTGCATTCATACCGTCATTTCCTTCGGTATTGCATTTAGAGGCATACTTGCTGTGGTTTTCCCCTTTTATTCAGTAGTTCTGTTTACAGCTTCACCCCCTTGCCCTTTTCTTGCCTCTAGTAGACTTAGTGGGTACGCCGGAGCTTGAGGCTTTACCCACAGGGGGAGGCTACTGGTTTACTAGTGGTTCTCACCCCCACTGTTGTTTCCCCTTCTTTTCTCCCCCCTGTTTTGCAGAGTCCTCATTGGAGTTGCTGATCTTCGGTCATTGTTCGGGGCGAGGGAGTCACGAGCTAGATCGTTACCACCCGAGGAGTGTAGCTGTATCCCCTGGTTGGAGATTTCTCGTACCTGTTGGCTGGTTTTACTGTTTATCTGAAGCAGTGAGATCTTTTGTATTTGGAGAGACAGTGTTGAGACTGATGTACTATAGTTTTAGTTTATCTCCTTTTATAGTTGAGAGATGCTGTACTGAGGACATTGTATGATGATTATCTGTATTTGAGGAAATGGATATTGTACTTTATTTCATACTGTACGGTGATTTGATTTTATTTTACAGCATTTTATTTCAGCTCTGATATTTGTGTAGCTATAGTACTATCTTTTGCAGGTTAGACGCTTCGCCTATGCGGGTTTTGGCATAGGTGGCGGATCTGTTGGCGAGCCCGGGTCGCAGTTTCGACCCCGGGGCGTGACACATAGACTTCAAATCCAAAAAATAGCTCAGAACTTCTCCGAAAAACACAATAAATAATTGTAACGACTCGACCCACTAGCAATAATAACTCGTTGGGCCTAATCCACCAGCCCAATATATTTAAGCCCAGTTATTATTACTAGTGTCCATTGTCTCTTATATACCTAATCATGATTTCATTTCCATCCGATGTCGGACTATTAGTATGTCACAATAATAATAAAATAAACAAAACCTACCCCAAGGTCGACGCGCCGTCAAATCTCGCGCGCCCGTGCCCGTGATCGACTCCTCGGAATGAACCGTGCGCTCCACGGCACTCTCCATGCGCTCATGACCTCCCTCTCCCTCTCTCTCGCTCTCTATTTCTCTCTCTAAAGCCCACGAATGCGAGCAAAAAAAGAAAGAGGCGAAGAAAGGGGTTTTGTGCGTGTTAAATAGGCCAAAACATGCAATTCAGGTGCCCGAAACCATCTTTCCGGCACCCAGACTCATTGAGAGCAGCCCGAAACACTCATTGAGGGCATCCCAGACTCAAAAAAGAGTGGTCCAAAACATTCGGGCCACTATAGGGCTCTTTTCAGGCGCTCGAAAGGTGTGCTCGAAACAACTCAGAGCCTCTGTGCGTCGCCCGTGGGCATCAACGTGCGCGTCGTGTCTCGCATCACCCTCGCCGCCCCATTTCCCCGTGCCTAATAGGGCGAAGCCACGTGGCCCGCCTCGCGCTCTGCGCTGCCATACATGCGCACTAGCTCGTGCCACGCGTCCCCCGCCCCATCTCTCTCTCTCTCTCTCTCTACTTTGAGCAACTACAGGGCGAATCCGGAAACCCAGATGCGCGCCCGAAGGCCCAAAAACCTCTTAAATAGTCTCAAAAAAGCACCCCGAGCTTCATTTTTCGCTTTGATTCATATGCTAAAATGGTCCCGACTGCACCCAACACTCCTCTAACGTGCCGACCGACCAACATACTTCAACTTTGCCATTTATAAAAGTCCAATATCTAATAAAGACTTAGCCAAAAGCTCACTTCTGAGGTTGGAGGAAAGAAAAGAGCTCACTAATCACCCACTAAACCCAAAGGGCCCACCATCATCCTAACCGCACAAAATTTGGTGCTTTTAAAAGCATAGGAGCTCAATTAATTAATATATATATATATATATATATATATTATATATATATATATATATATATATATATATATATATATATATATATATATATATATATATTATATATATATATATATATATATATATATATATATATATATATATATATATATAATATAGTAACTATACTCTTATGAGTATAGACCCCTGCGTACTCATAACTTTTTCGCCTTTGGATGAAGAGATGTGCGGTTAGGATGATAGTGGTTCTCCTAGGGTTTAGTGGGTTGTTGGTGAAATAGTATAAATCATAGGGGACCAATATAATCTTAACCGCACATTCCTTCATATAAGGGTCGAAAATTTATGAGTACGAAGGGTACTCATAAGAGTATAGTAGCCGGACTATATATATATATATATATATATATATATATATATATATATATATATATATATATATATATATATATATATATATATATATATATATAGTCGGCAACTATACTCTTATGAGTATAGACCCCTGCGTACTCATAACTTTTCCGCCTTTGGATGAAGAGACGTGCGGTTACGATGATAGTGGTTCTCCTAGGGTTTAGTGGGTTGTTGGTGAAATAGTATAAATCATAGGGGACCACTATAATCTTAACCGCACATTCCTTCATATAAGGGTCGAAAATTTATGAATACAAAGGGTCTATACTCATAAGAGTACAGTAGCCGGACTATATATATATATATATATATATATATATATATATATAGTTCGACTACTATGCTTTTAATAATACCAAACAATTTGTGCTGGTAAGTCTTCTACCGTTAGATCTATCTCTTTAACTAATTTCACTTCTTAAATCATACTATTTCACCAACCACCCACTAGACCCAAGGGACCCACTATCATCCTAACTGCATATCCTTTTATCAAAAGGCTAAAAATTTACAAGCACCAATGACCTGATACTTTTAAAAGTATAGGAGCTCAATTATATATATATAGTAACGACCCGACCCACTAGTAATAATAACTCATTGGGCCCACACCACAACCTAAAACGCTTAAGCCCAGTTATTATTACTAGCATCCATGCCATTTATATACCCAATCACAACTGATGTGGGACTATTGGGGACGTCACAGACTCCCCCCGTTTAGACCTGACGTCCTCGTCAGCGCAAACACATACACACACAGCCGAAAAGCACCAGGCGATGTGAGACTTGTCTCGCTAACCTTGTCATCTAGACCTAGGCTTAGCCGAGACTCGTCACACACTTCCGGCTGGTTATTGGCTCCAATACCAAATGTAACGACCCGACCCACTAGTAATAATAACTCGTTTGGCCCACACTACAACCAAAAACGCTTAAGCCCAGTTATTATTACTAATATCCACGTCACTTATATATCCAATCACATCTGATGTGGGACTATTAGGGACGTCAGAGAGAGAGAGAGTGAGTGTGGCGTCCCACTTCCAAGAGGGTCACCCATCCTAGAACTACTCTAGCTCTAGCATGCTTAACTCTCTTAACCTCTTGGAACTTGCTACCACCCAAAATGTTATAGCCGGGTTAAGAGATTTAGTCATATTATGTTATTTATATATAGGACTAATTCAAATTTCGGGGGTGTCACATTCTTTCCCCCTTTAAGCCCTGACGTCCTCGTCAGGCTCAAAGACACTTACAAGCACCTGGCGATGTGAGACTCGTCTCGCTAACCTTAGTCGACCTTGTGGGAATTGCTGCACTCCACCCACAACGGTCATTAGCCGGGGAGCCCTCGCTCTACCCGCTAAATAACCCTGGCTTCGAGACTCATCTCACATTTCCGGCTGGTGATTGGCTCTGATATCAACTGTGGCGCCCCACTTCTCAGGGGGTCACCCATCTTAGAACTACTCTAGCTCTAGCACGCTTAACTCTCTTAACCTCTTGAGCCTTACTACTACTCAAAATGCTATAGCCAGATTAAGAAATTTAGTCCTATTATATTATTTATATATAGGACTAATCCAAATTCCGGAGGTGTCACAGAGAGAGAGAGTTGAAATAGAATGTTATCAGTAGAAAATGAGTTTTGTTTTCACCTATTTGTTTTCGATGATGGAGCTTCCAAATTAACAATCAGTATCGTTGAATATAATCGAGATTACTGAAAGTATCTGAAAATCAAAATTTTAAATCTTTTCGACATCATTAACTTAATGATTAAATGGTTGTAAAATTTATAATTTGAATGGTAGATATGAGTTTTTTACTCGTTTAACTGTGTAAAGAAATCTGAATTAATTAAATTTTTATTAGAATTTTTTTAAAACTATTTAAAATAAGATCTATATACTCTTGATCACAAAACTTCTATCATTAATTTTTGAAGGATATTCATTTTCAGTCATTCATTTTTTTGTCCACTTGATGGACAAAAATGAATATTGAAAAAGTATAAAATTTAATTTTCAGATAATTTAAATTGTCTAGATCATATTTAACTATGCCGATTGTCATTTTGAAAACTCCATTATTGAAAACCTTACATTTCTTAATCCAAGGGTTGATAATCTATGAGTACGAAGAGATTTTATTCATAAGAGTATAGTAGCCGGACTATATATATATATATATATATATATATATATATATATATATATATATATATATATATATATATATATATATATATATATATATATATATATAATTGAGCTCCTCTGTTTTTAAAAATATCAAATTATTGGTGTTTGTAGATTCTTAGTTCTTGGATGAAAGAATGTGAGATTAGGATGGAAGTGGGCCCTTTGGGTTTAGTGGGTGGTTGGTGGAATAGTATGATCTAAGATGTGAAATTAGTTAAAGGAATAAATCTAACGGTTAAAAATTTATAAACACCAATTGCTTGGTGTTTTTACAATCATAGTAGCCGGACTATAGATTATATTCTTCATTTAAGGGCAAAAAAGTTATGAGTACAAAGAGATTTATACTCATAAAAGTATAGTAACCATACGCTATATATATATATATAGAGAGAGAGAGAGAGAGAGAGAGAGAGAGAGAGAGAGAGTAGAGCTTATATACCTTTAAAAGTATAAGCTCATTCATACTTGTAAAATTTTCATCATTAGATTTGTATTGATATTTGTACAATTGTATTTTTTTCTCTTTTTTTAAATATTTTTTCAATAATACGGATCTCAATACAAATTCTATGATAAAAAATTTATAAGTATGGATAAGTTTGTACTTTTGAAAGTATATAAGCTCTATGAGTTTGAAAAGCTGTTTAAAAAAAAAAAAAAATTATTTAGAGGTTCTAAAAAAATAATAATGAATAAAATAAAGGGATAAGATATTGAATGATAAGATTTTAGATTAGAACCAAAAAAATTTAGACTCAAGTTAGGTGTCACGTCACACCTCAATATATTGGATGAAGAGCTAACTAATTACGTATGAGCATATAAGAGCTATCGCTCAACAATAAGTAACTTGGGCACATGCATTTTGGTTTAATATTTCGGCCAGCAAGTTATTAGTACTGGTGGTTAGATTTAGTGTGTTAAAAGAAAGGATTGTGCATGTACGGGCAAGTTAGGTTTGCTATAATGAACTTAAATATTTGGTTGATGCTAGGTGTACACTTCATAAGGGGTGTACATTTTATATCCCACTTTATTCTGGGATGGGTATTCACTCAACCCATCATATCGAGTGACGGGTGGAATCCACCACATCGCAGGATGGGATGGGGTGTAGAATGTACACTTCTTATGGGGTGTACACTTATATGGGTATATATGGGTGATGCTAGGTGTACACTCCATAAGAGGTGTACATCCTACACCCCATTCCATTCGGGGGTGGGGTATTCACTCCACCTGTCACATCGTTTTAGATAAATATAAGTTTAGAAATAAACATGAATAATATTAATTTTATGTTTGGATGAATATAAGGTTGTTTCTGCGAATAAAAAAAATAGCATTTGAATAATTAAATTGAAATAGTGAAAATAAGATTAATTATAATTTTAAAATAATAATAATTTAATTAATTAATTAATATAAAAATATTAATTAAATAATAATTTAATTTATTTAATTAATTATTGGTAGATAATTCTAAATATTAATTGATAAAATAATTAACAATAATGAGTATTATTAATAAATAATTTAATTAAATATAAATAAATTAATAAATTAATAAATTAATTAATTATCTAATAGTTAAATAATTAGTTAATAAAATAATTAAAATTATATTTATTTTAATTAAGTTTATTCTCACGTGGAAATAAATTTATTTCAGAAAAAAGACTGTAATAATTGTTCCAGTCTTATACTAGTTTATTTCAGAAAGACGTGAACTAATGTTTTCATTCAAATCAAATGCGTTACAAGACTGAAACATAATCTTATTCCCGACCTTATTCGTGATCCAATCGATGATTGGATTTATGTTAGATCCAAAAAATTGCTTATACTAATGAGCTGATATATATGATTTATTAAAATATCTGCGATTATATGCACCGGAGCCACCCAAAAATTTACTAAATGTAAAAAAATTTATTTTTGTCTTCCAAAATTTTAATTCTTTATAATTTATTAACTATATTTATATTTTATCTTTTAAATTGACTTACATTAATTAACCAAACGATCAAGATACAATAAATAGATGTGTCTCTTTTTTATGCCTAATATTTTTTCAATGTGTAAGATTGATCACCTTAGTTATTAATTATATTTAATTTTCTGTAATCTAATGTTTTTTTTTTTTTTTTTTTTTTTTTTTTGAAAGACCTAGTTTTTACATATACATGTAGATCATAGACTGCAAATGTCAAGCCCCGGGGTCGAACTGCAATCCGGACTCGCCAACATATCCGCCACCTATACGAAAACCCCGCATAGGCGAAGTGTCCAACCTGCAAAGAAAGATCTACTACAGTTAGACAGATATCAGAGCTGTAAAATAAAAAGCTGCAAAACTCTATCAAACACTGTACAACTGAAAATAATGATACAATATCCATCTCCCGAAATGATCATATACAAAATCCTCAGATATAAAACCCAGAACTCAATAGAGAGGGTAACCTGAAATAATACATCAGTGTACATGTCACGCCCCGGGTGTAAACCAGAATCCGGGCTCGCCAACAGATCCGCCGTGCACACAAAATTTTTCATGTACACGAAGCGCTGGTAACCTGCTCAGATATAAGAGATACACTAAAAGAGCATAATACAGAGCTGAACTAAAAAGAACTACAAAATAATCTCAGACTGGAAATAAGATACAAGCTGTAATAATACAATAAACTCCCAGCTCACTGAAATAAATACAACTAGCTAGCAAAAACCAGACCCAAAAGTAAAATGCTACAGTCTGAGATACAAAAGGGGTACAATAAAAGTCTATCTACTCTCACGGTCGGGCAGACGATCTAGCTAGTCCGCTATCATCTTACCTCGATCTGCCGCTGATAGCCCAGCAGCTCCCGCAGACGACTCTGCAAAACAAAGGGTAAGAGACAGAAAACAACAATGGGGGGTGAGAACTACTAGATAAACCAGTAGCCTCCCCTAGAGGGTAAATCCTCAACTCTGACGGACCCACTAGGACTACTAGAGACGAAAGGAAGGAACAGTGGTAAGCTACAAAGGCTGCTGATAAAAAGGAAACTACCACTACTATGCCTCTAAATGCCATGCCAAACAAAATGACTGAGTGTTTGCATCAGTATTTACATGCCTGCCTGAATAAACCCAATCAATGGACCAGTAGGAACTGGTACTGCCTGCTGTGCCTGCCGTATCGGGTATGCTGGCCAACGCATAACACCGATGTAAAGAAGGAGTCTCAAGGACTCAAAGCCTGCCTGTCGCACACTCCGGAGTGGCACTCGAGGGGAGCGACCCACACGAGTAAAGTATCTCAGTAACCAGTAACATAAGTATCATAAAACAGCAGGACTGGATCACGACTCTGATCAAAGTGGAAAAACTCATCCACTAAAGAAATATGATACCCAATCTGATGCAATAGTACTCAATAAGTGGGAACCCCATCCACTAGAGAAAACCCCGATCCCCAATCTGATGCACAAGTAAACATCCGGTCAACCGCCTAATGTCCGCGGTCGCCGCAATACCCCATAAGTCCAAAGCCTGATAAAGTAATCAACATCAGGCTAACCGCTTGATGTCTGCGGTTACCACAATGCCCCACAACCCATAATCGAGTCTAACCTGTCCCAGACTCAATGGCCTCAACTACACTACCCCAAAGCCCTGCTCAAACCGAGCAACATGCATCTGAATAAAAAGGAGAGCAATAAAGCATGGTTTCTCCTAAGTCAAGTCCAATATGATTGTGTAGAAATGAATAGGGGCCTAACTAAATGTCCATACAAACATGCAATTGTCCTCTTTTAAAACTGCAGGAAAATGTCTGATGTTTATTTTAAAAAGATTGATCTTACTATACCAACATGATAAGTCATTTGCATGAGAGATTATGATATAGCATTTGTCCCAACAACAGTGTCCCGATTTAACATAAATAAGCTGTCATATAATCTGTGGGATCAACATGTATGGTTCTCAAATAGGATATCAATTGTCACATTTAATTTAGGGGAATTCTAATAATCCTAGTGAGCAAGTCAAAAATGAGGTAAGCAACAACCACCCACCTCGAAAAGCGCAATCCACACCAAAATAGCCTCCTCGCTGTCCACAGTCCTCTAACCCCGCAACTCACCGAAAACAGTGCACAACTGTACAGAACAACGCACCCGGTGTAAATACAAATCCCAAAAAATACAGCTTTCACTATTTTCCAAACAGCACTGAAAAAGAGGAGTTTTCACCTCTGTACAGTACTCCGAAAAATCGAAAAAAATTACGGTTACGTTTCTTGCGACGAGTAGATCAAAATCGAGTACTTATACGCCTTGATCCGATGCTTCTAGGCCGAGATATAAATCGAACAAGCCGGTGCTGTCCAGAATTCATCACAGAAAAAGGAGGGGTCAAAGGTGCCTCGGGAACTGTGCCAAAAGTGCGAAACAAGGCAAAATGATCAACACAAAAAACGAAGCCTTACCTCTTAGGAACGCACTGCCGGAGAAATCGCTCAAAAATTCCTCCTGGTTTGCCTACAGTGAATTTTTGACTGAACTGCGACGGAAACGGGCCGAAAAATGAAAATCGTCGAAGCACGCCACGTCGCAGAGAACTCACTGTCGGCAACTCCAAAAATTCTGAAAATTCCTGGAGAGATATAGGACAGAGAGGGGAACAAGTTCACTTCAGGCCACTCCCTCAGTTTCTCTCTCTAAAACTCGGGAAAAACCAGAAAAAGGGGAGGGAAAACATTGAGCTCAGTTCAAAATCTCAGGCTGTGCACAAGTTCTTCAAAGATGGCTAATAAACTCCCAGAAATATTCAAATCTAGGTAATGTGATACATACCAAAGTTGTACATCTTCGAGTGCTGAAGATTTTCCCACAAAAATCATCTCAAAATTCTATTCCTACTGTCCAGGGGAGGTAAAACACTAAGCACTGTCCGAAATCTCAGGCTGTGTATAAGGGTCCCAAAGATAGCTTAAAAGATCCAATAAAACTCAAGATTTAGCCAAAGTGTTGAATACCAAAGTTGTAGATCTACCTCTTGTGAAGATGTAGAAACAAAAATTAGGCCAAAATTCCAAGGGATGAGCTCTGTGGAGCTCCTGCACTGAAATGCAACGAAAATGGTTGAAATCAGCTTCAAAGGGTTCATCCACCACTTGCACAGCTACGGGCACCCACAGCACACCCCAAATCCGAAAATTGGTGAAGGAGAAGAAGAAGAAGGAGATGGGGATGCTCTGAAAAAATCAGGGAATTTGATCAGAATGGAAAAATCCAAAATTGGTGGAGAATGGGCTATTTATAGGCCAAAAGTCCCTCTGCCAAAAGGGTTCTGGGGACAAACTAGGGTCAACATAGCCGGCGCAACAGGGAAGAGAGAGACGAGACATGCGGCAGCGATCCACGCGCGCATGCCCGCAATCCAGTCCACCGCGTTGCGCCACGTGGCGCAACGCGGTTGGGCGCAGCGCCGCCAATCACGGGGCGGCACGTGGCCGCCCGCCCGCGGGCGCACGCGCGCCGCCCAATCGGCGCGCCCCACGCGCCCGTGTAGGGCCAATCGCGGCCCGACACGTGGCATCGTAAGAATTGCCTACACCCGGTGCACCCGCATGGTTCCGTGGACCGGCCCACTTAAAATAGGCCCGTTTTGGGCGTCCGGACTCCGAAAAATATAAGTAAATAACAGTTTTCAGCCATTTTTCCGCGCCGAATCCAAATACGGCCTCCGTTTAGCCTAAATCCATTTCAAAATTTCAGCAAAAGCCGTCGGAAGTCAGGCTTGATCCCAAATCCTCACTGGGTCCGTCCAATGTGCCCATTTGACATGTTGTGGGCCCGACACACCAATAACAGGTGTTTCACACCCCGAAACATAGGAAAAAGCTACACGGGGATCTGAGTTACTACAGTACAGGCTCTCAGTACAAGTCATATCCTCACTACAATAATCTCTCAAAAGCAGAAATAAAACTAATCTACTGTTTGTACTACAAATCTCTAATGTGGGAATACAGCTACTCTCCAAAGACATGTAGGGATCTAGCTCGCGATTCCCTCCCCTCGAACAGCAACAGCAGAATCAACATCTCCCACAGATGACTCTGCAAACAAAGGAGAGAAAAAAAAAAAAAAAAAAAAGGAGGGGGAAAACTCCCAGCGGGTGTGAGAACTACATCAACACGTAGATCTCAGTGGGTACCGCCACCAAGCCCGACGGTCTGCCCACTAAGTCTACTAGAGGCATAAGATAACAATGCAGTAAAAACTGAACAAGAAAAGCCGGAGACACTCAATAGCTACCATGCCTCTATCTAAATGCTCAATGGGTGATACAGATGAAAATATATGCAACTACTCGCACCCAAGGTGCTCAATCGACCCAATCGAACTGACTGCCTCATTGGGTCCAGTCAAGTCTGCGCCTACCTACTGCCAGTACATCCACGGAAGACTGGACTTACGTAGGGCGTCAGTGACTGCCAAAACTAGCCCAGCCAGAAGGACTGCGTCTGTGACTGCCTAAAAAAGGCCTAGCCAGAGGGACAGCATCGACAAGTCGCGATACGAAAGTAATAGGCCCACTCCGGACGAGGCACTCGAGGGGCGCGACCCCACCGAGGAAAAAGGTATCCGCGAATCTCTGTCGAGCTCAAGGTGGCTCATGCAGGCTACAGTCAAAATCCACGCTCACTCTCAAAACAGAAGGACTCAGGATCCTGAAACATCTCGCACGACGGTCGGAGTACTCTCGACGACTCAGCTAACCAGCTCTCACGAATCTCGAGACACTAACGAACTCAACCAACTCGTGGTGCTAAACACACAGGGTGGAGATACTCTACAGCCGGGATCGACCCACAACTCAGGGCTAACAAAACTGGTCGGACGACACTCAACGACCCGGGACCACCGTCAACCCGAACGGTTCCCAACAACACTGATCGGAAGATACTCGACGGCCCGGGACCACCGTCCACCCAAACGGCTCCCAACAACACTAGCACAGGTCTAATCTCAGCTACCGGCCTCCACTCAGCCCCCAGACACGAGTGCAACAAAGTCCCGCAGTAACCTGACTACTCGGCCCGCTACCCGGGCGAGGAAAATCTATGTCTAGGGAAAGATGCAAAGTGTGGGATGTCTAAAGCATAAAAGAACCTAGTCCAAGTGAATGTTCTCTACTAGTATGGTTTCAACATGCATCATATGATGAGGTGCTAGGTCAAGTTCTAATAATAATATTTAAATAAACTGAATCATAAGCAGGAAACATTAGCGGGTATGATCACCAAAATCAATCAAAATAAGCCTCATCTCCTTAAACATGCTCTCAACTAGCATAGGTGAATACAACCATTAATTATATAAAATATCTTGAAGGTACCCAACATGTACAATAAATCATGTAAGTCTTAATCCACATGAACTATATCATTCTTATGCTTACATCTCAATCTTATAGGTTATACATTAAATTGTGCATGCTATCAATCACATAGTGTAATGCTTCTCTTAGGTGAGCTTTCATTGATCATAATCCTGGATATCTAAATCTTGCAAGTTTCATTAGGCATAACATGAATATCATATCTTACAATTCCTCAAACAAATACCATTTACCAAGCTCACCTCTCAACGACATATTGGTACACTAAACATATATTCATTCTAACAAATAGAATTAGAGAACACTCTACTGGTTCTGGAGACGAAGCAGCCCACCTAAATCGCTTTCCGCAGGCAAAGCCGAAGTCGGTGAAGTGCGTAGACACTTGCTAACAAAATCCGCCGGAACCGCACCCTCGGTGTTCGGTCGCACAAGCCTCTACTCAAACCAACATCACATCCACAACACGCTAATCAATACCCTACACACACAAAACAGCGCTTGCTATTTTTTCAGTCCAGCAAAGAGAAAGGGGATTTTCACCTGCGTGCAGTCCTCTGAAAAATCTAAAAAAATTACGGTTGTGATCCTCTTGACGAGTAGATCCAAATCGAGTATTTATATTCCTCATTCCGACACCTGTAGGCCAAGATACAAATAGAATATCGCGGTACACCAATCAATCCACAACTCGCATCTCTGCAAAAATCAGTCCCAAAGAAGCTTAAATATCACCTGCGAGAAGACCTTCAAAAATTCTGATAAAAATACGGATGCGTTCCTCTCGAAGCGTAGATGTCGATCGAGTCCTCATACGTCTCGTTCCGATGCCCGTAGGCCGAGAAATCCCAACAATACTCCACCTCTGTCCAAAACCTCACAGCGGTACAAGGGGTCAAAAGATACCTCGGGAACCATGCCAAAAACCCAAAATAAGGCAAAATGATCAACACAGAAATCGAAGGTGTACCTCTCATGAACGCGTTGCCACAAAAATCAGCTCAAAAGTCCATCGGGGTAGTCTAGGGGGTCTCGCGGACTGAAAAGCGACGGTAGAAACCAAAATCGAAGGAGCGTCGAAGTGCGCCGCGTCGCAGAAAACGCCGATGCCGCGGCCTCCAAAAAATCCGGGAATCCACCACAAGATGAAGAACACAAGGTAGAACAACTTTGCTAAAGACTTCACAGGGAGAGGAGCTCGGGAAAAGGGCCAAAGGAGCTGCGGAAGGGAGCTATTTATAGCCAAAATCCAACAATTCGATTAATTCCATCTTGGTCCCCAGTTTCGGGCGCTAATAGTGCTGCACAGTAGCCCAAAATGTACCCCGAACCATCAGCGCCCGAATCCACCCTGTTGCGCCACGTGTCTCCACACAGCAAACAGCGAACACGGCCAACCAGCTCGCGACACGTGGCCGCGCCCCCTGCGCCGCTCCGCCCACTCAGCGCCTCGGTCACCGCGCCCACGTGCGCGCACGTCGCGCTGCCGGCGCCTACGCGGCGCACGCAGCCCGAGGCACCTGCCGCAACAGCTCCGTGGACCGCGCCTAGTGCACCATCCAATCGTCTGCCGCCACCTGTCCACACCGCGCCAATAGGAAGACGCCACGTGGCACCCCACCCACGCTGCACCGCGCCTGCTCCGCTCCTCGCATGGATAGAGCGCACGTGGACCGGCCAACCAGCGGCCGCCACGTGGCCCTGCCCTGGTCCACGGCTCCCTGCGCTCTCCCGTAGACCGCGCCTCGAGAGCCGACCAACCGGGACCTGCCACGCGTCTTTCCCCTAGTGCACGCCCAGCCCCGTGGACCAAGCGGCCCGCGCCTCTGCCCGCGCCGCTGCCCGCCGCCTGCCCGTCGCCGCCGGCGCTGCCCCGGCCGCCGGAACAGTACCCCTTGCCTCGAAATTCGTGCTTGGGCATCCGGGCTCCAAAAAATATAAGTAAATAGTCCATTTCTATCATTTTTCGCGCGCTGAGTTCAAATCCGATGTCCGTTTTGCCCAATTCCACTTCTAAAATTTGTCGAAGGCATCCGGTTAAGCAAACTTGCTCCCGTTTTCCACACTGAGCCAAATTCTTGGGTCCGATTCGCGCACAAACACCTCTAACACATATCAAAGGCCTCCAGAAGTTGCCAGACACACTGTGAAAGCTCTGTGGAGATCCGGATCATCACAGTAAAAATAATTAAAATTTACGTGCCAAATATATAATTTTTGAGATTACGATAGCTATATGTAAATATACGTAAGTATAATTATATGATTGAAGCATATTTAAATCAAATATATAAATGTAATTATTCTCAAACATAAACTAACCTTGAATCTAGTGAAAACAGTACTTCAACAAAAAGTATTTATTTGTTTATTATTTTTTACTAATAGTTCTTAAACTATAAAGCTAATGATGCTGCTTCACAAATTTTAATTTATTATAACTTGTGAATCAAAATTTTTAAATTTAGCTTAGGTCAATAAAGTTACTGTACTGTGGAGGATGGATTTGGTACAACAGTGTATGATTGAATAATTTACTTGGGAACAAATGAAGGGAATGAATGGGAAGTACAAAAAGCTCACATAAACTTTTCTCCTTTTGGTTTTTTTTTTTTTTGGCCTTTTGAGAATTAGGCTCACATAACTATTTATTGCCTTATTAATTTACAATTCATTGGTCCACTCCTATCTCTCTTATTTTTCTCCCTTGGTTGCCATCTACATTACCATCATACCTCTCCAGCCAATGAGGCTCCAATTTTTATTTTTCATTTAAAAAAAATAGGATTAATTTTATTAAACTTTCTGTAAACGTATAGTTAATTATATATATGTTAAATACTTAACTTTAGTTAGTGAAGTAAATATATCTTTTTATCTTTTAAAATATTTTTGTACTATTCTAACAGTTAAAACTTTCGAAAAATAATTTAAAATGACAAAACTGACATTTTACATATATAATTATCTTAAAAAATAAACAGTGAACTAACGTTAACAAACTAGAGAGATATATATAAATAATTTAATTTTTTTAAAAAAATAAATATAAAAAATTAAATTTTATAAAAATATATTTATTATTCGATATATTTATAGAAAATTATAAAAAAATAATTCAAAAAAGTACTTAATTATATATATGTTAAATACTTAACTTTAGTTAAATACTTAACTTTAGTTATATACTTAAAAATATTTAATTATATATATGTTAAATACTTAATTTTAGTTAGTGAAGTAAATCTAATATATATATATATATATATATATATATATATATATATATATATATATATATATATATATATATATATATATATATATATATAATTTTTTTAAAAAAATAAATATAAAAAATTAAATTTTATAAAAATATATTTATTATTCGATATGTTTATAGAAAATTATAAAAAATAATTCAAAAAAATACTTAATTATATATATGTTAAATACTTAACTTTAGTTAAATACTTAACTTTAGTTAAATACTTAAAAATATTTAATTATATATATGTTAAATACTTAATTTTAGTTAGTAAAGTAAATCTATCTTTTTATTTTTTAAAATATTTTTGCACTATTCTAACAGTTAAAACTTTCGGAGAAATATTTGAAATGCCAAAACTGACATTTTACATATATTATGTTAAAAAATAAACAGTGAACTAACGTTAACAAACTAGAGAGATATATATGAATAATTTAAATTTTTTTAAAAATAAATATAAAAAATTAAATTTTATAAAAATATATTTATTATTCGATATATTTACAGAAAATTATAAAAAATAATTCAAAAAAAATACTATGTATACACTTAATATAGGAGCCTATATTTTACACTTTAAGTCTTAGGATTTAAACATTTTTTAAAAAAGGTTTAGTTAAAAAAATTTAATAAAAGTAGCATAGGAATTCTAACCATCTAGAGCCTAGGTTGTTGTTCTTCTTCAACTTTTTGTCCTCAATCATCTAGATTTTTAGTTTTTATTTTGTAGTTATCACATTTCTCTTTGGATTTCTCCCTGCTCATCTTTCTTTCATTAGATATCACATGTTAGGGCTGGAAATAGAGCTCACAGTTCGTAAGCTAGTTTGAATTTGGCTCGAATTAGACTCCAGATCGAACGCTAGTTTAATAACGAGCCGAACATGAATTAGACTCTAGAGTTTAGTGCGTAGTTGGTGGAATATATAATATGATCTCAAGAGTAAAAATGGCCAAATAGATAGATCTAATGACGAAAAATATGATAGTACCACGTATTTGGAGCTATTGAGCTCAAAATCTAGAAAGTTTATATATGTAGTATATAAAAAGTGTAATTAAATATTAGCATGAAAAATCTTATTCGGTTTACCACGACATATTCGGCTCTCTTCAATCGATTCGACTCACCACAACATATTCAGCTTACCACACTTTCGTTATCCCTGTTTTATCTTAGTGTTAGCTTCTTGCCCTAGCTGTAACTGTGTTTGTGGAGGGAGTGTCGAGTAATTCTCCGAGCCTTGAGGTTCGGAACCATAGAGGATAGTGACCTTATGTTTTGGTGTTTTCCTTGTGGACCTCAGGATATAACTATAGGGCTATGGAACTGAGGGTTCAGTTAAGTGTGAGAGTTGGTAGACTCTATTTTATAAAGTCTAAGAAGGACTAGAGGAAAGTACTCTGGTATGCTGTGAGCTGGGTAGTTGGCTTTCGGGCTGTTGTGTGGTGTGAGAGCGCTTGACTGAGGAGTTGGTCGATACTTTCGGCTTTTCTGGAAATGGATATACAGAGCTAACGATTGGGTGCGATGACGTGGGTGTACCCGACCTCCTATTCAGTTATTTTTGTGGTGAAAGATCCACCGGAGGATGACGTGGGTGTAACTCGGTTCTCCAAGCGCCGTGCTGTTATGTTGTGGAATATCCACTGAGGGTGACGTGGATGTAATCCGACTCTCCTTGTGATAAGTTTGTTTAATCAGATGGCGTGAGTGCGAATCTTTTCGACGCCCCATTTGGCACCCAAAACCAATCTGGGGAGCGTACGGTTCACCGACTCCACCAGATGAATGTATGGGTCATCGATGGGAGTGCAGTTCGAGGATTCGATATATCTCCACTCGGTGCTCGTATAGGTCAACTGATCGAGAATGTGAGATTTTTTTGGCTGTTGCGCAGGTGAGTGAGCTCGGCAAATCTGAGCCGAAGGTTTGGTTTGGTTTGGTTCGGTTTGGTGTTCGTGTGGCATCTTTGGTGTTCCTTTAACCTTATTGCTTTCCTTATCTGCTTGTCTTATCGGTTTGACTTTGCAGATGCCTCCTGTAGATCAAGTAAGTGTAGAACATTCTTCCTCGGTAGTTGAACCTACTGGAACTTTTAATTAGTTCTCACTCACTATTATTTACTTCTTTCAGGTGTCGGATCGGTTAGTGAGGTACGCGATCGTGGTAAGAACGTGGTCGAATAACGAAGCTAGGAGTGTAGCCGGTCGTCTGGTGAACCTGTGTCATTTGGTTGTTGTTTGTTGAGCCGAAGGCTCAGTTGTCTGTTCCTCTTTGTAACCAAATTGATAGTTGTAATAAAGCTATATTTTGATAATTTATATCGTGTATTCTGATATTATAAATCATTTCGCTTTCTTTTAATTAAGCACAATTGGCACTGATTGTTCCCTTCGGGTAGAGCGAGACTTACCCATTCGGCGAGAAATCTGTACGTGCTCCCGAGCTGATCAATCGGCGGGTTCGGGACGTGACAGAAAGATATCCCCGCTATTCTGCGAAACGGAGTGTTTTTTAGCCATAATATTTCATCCCGGTCAAATTTGGCTATTCTCAATTATCTCGAAATAGTTTGGAATAAATTATTCCACCTTTTTGGTAGAATAGCATTATTTCAAGATTTAATTCCAAACTTTATTAAAATTATAAATTGATTTACAACTAAATTATATAGATATAATATTTTATATATTATAATAAATTATTTTTATTATAAAATTATTAATTGTACTATATTAATCCATAATTTATATTTAATTAATATTATAGTAATTTATACTTAAATATTATAATAAAATATTTTTATTAAATTTAAGTTTAAATAGAATGTGAAAAAAAAATTATAAAAATTATTTTTTTAAATCATAATTTATAATAAATTATTTTTATAATAAATTACCTTTTTAAATTATGTTTTATATAAAATTCAATTATTATTATTTTTTCACTATTTTTTAATATTTTATAAAATTAATGAAACACAATTTTACTTATTAGAAACTATTCTAAAAATAAAAAAAAAATATTCTAATATTTATTATTTTCGAGTCAAACGGAAGGATGATCCACTATCATTTAAATCGTACATCTATTCATGCAAGAAATAAAAATCTAAAAATACTAATAACTTGATATTATCAATAATATTTCACATTTTTAAATAATTTATTAAAAAATATTATTTATAAATCCAAATAGGATCGAACTGTGAGGTTAGGATCGACCTGTGAGGTTCCAGATGCAGTGTGAGCCATTTGAGCTCCTCAATTATTTACACTGAGATGAGGTGAAGTGGTAGAGCAGGTGCAGGGAGATGACATTTTTTTTATTATTTTTTGGGTGAAATAGCTTTATTAAAAATAAATATTTCCAAACCTTCTTTTAAATTTTTTTTCTAATCTAACATCATTTTAATAAATTAAAAAAATAAATTAATAATATTTATATAAATTTATATATTATTACTTTTTTTCTTTTCTTCTCCACTTGCCAAAACATCCTCTCTCTCTCTCTCTCTCTCTCTCTCTCTCTCTCTCTCTCTCTGCCACTCCCCATTCACTCATTCACTCTCTCTCTCTCTCCCCCTCTGGATGGTGATAGTTAGGTCCAAGAGGCTAAGATGATTGAACGTGCTAGAGTTAGAGTAATTTTTGGATGGATGACCTCATAAGAAGTGGGGTATCAAAGTTGGTATCAGAACTAATCACCAGCCGAAATATATGAGATGAGTCTCGACCGAGCCTGAATTATATGGAGGGTAGAGCGTGGCTCTCCGGCTAATGACCATTGTGGATAGAGTGCAGCTCCGCACGAAGTCGACTAAAACTAGCGAGACAAGTCTCACATTGCTTGATACTTGTGAGTGTGTTTGAGCCTGAAGTGGACTTCAGAGCTTAAAGGGGGAAGAATATGACTACACTTCCGAAATTTAAATTAGTTATATATATAAATAATATAATATGACTAAATCTATTAATCTGATTATAATATTTTGGATGATAGCTAGGCCCTAGAAGAATAGTTGTAGGATGAGTGATCCCTGGGAAGTGGGGTGTCACAGTTCTCTCTCTTTCTTCCCACTTAATAATATTTAATATTTAATAATAATTATTATTAATAATATTATTAAATATAATTTTATAATAATAATAATAATAATAATAATAATAATAATAATAATAATAATAATAATAATTAGTATTTAATTGACTATACGAGATCAAATAATTATAAATAATAATTAATAATAACGAATAAAAATTATATTTATTAGTTTAAATTATTTATTATTATTATTTATTATTATAATAATTATTATTATTAACTAAATAATTAACATTATTAAATAATCTAATAGAACTAAACATCAAAAATAAGATTTGACATTATTTTAAAATAAATATAATATAAAATAATATAATTATATATTAAAGATAAATAAATAAATATAATATTATTATTATTATTATTAATTTAATTAAATAATTGATATTATTAAATATATGATAGAATTAATTAATTAATAATAACTAATTAATAATAATAATAATAATAATAATAATAATAATAATAATAATAATAATAATAATAATAATAATATTTTAAACTAATAAGTATAATTTTTATTAGTTATTATTAATTATTATTTATAATTATTTGGTCATGCTGGTTTATATAATCAAATTAAATACTAATAATAATAATAATAATAATAATAATAATAATAAAGTAATATTAATATTAATTATTATTATTATATATTAAATATTATTATTATTTTAAAAAATTAATTATTATTGTATATTATTTGTGGGAAGGGGAGAGAGAGAGAGAGAGAGAGAGAGAGAGAGGGAGTGCCTTAGGAAATGAAAAGAAGAGAAGAAAATTAATAATTTTTTTCTTCATTAAAATATAAATATTATTAAGTTTTTTTATTTATTTATAAAAAATGTGAGTATATTAGAAAAAAAAATAAAAAAATTAGATAGAAAATATTTTATTTTTAATAAAACTAAGACTAGATGCGGCATTGTATTACGAGCAATGCTATCGCTACATCTTATTTGAAATATACGATATACATTTTATTTATTTCAAGATAAAACTTTTTTAACTTGTCGTTTTAAAATAATAAATAAAATTTATTTTATTTTAAAATAAATAAAATATAAAAGGTATATGGATTGTATAACGGAAAATACTACATGTACACCCCCAAAGGGGGTGTGCATCATACACCCCCACCCATCTATGGTGGGGGTGTGATGAGGGGTCACTTCATCTCACACCCCCACCCATCATGTGACCCCTAAAAAACACCCCCACCATAGATGGGTGGGGGTGTATGATGCACACCCCCTTTGGGGGTGTACATGTAGCACTTCTATAACTAATATTTTCCTTGTATTATAGCAGGCAGACCCCACGGGCGCACATGATTCCGACAGCAAATCGTACCACTTTTTTAACATCTTCCTCCAAACTGCAGAAATGCTTCACATGGGGCTGGTAAAAAAAAGACAAATTCCAACACATAGAGAGAGAGAGAGAGAGAGAGAGAGAGAGAGAGAGTGTTTCATTTATTACCCTCAACCAAATTCATTCCCCTCTCGCCTTTTGGGTTGGGATGTGAATGGATTGGTGGAGCTTCCCTTTCAATCCGATTACAGTTGAACAATAAGTAGAAATAATAAATATAAAATTATATAATTTATTTTGAGTTTTTTATTCTAATCTGCCAAAAAATAAAAAAATAAAAAAAAGTAGGAAGGAAATTTTCTTTTTTCTTCTTTGATTTATTTTGATACGCTAAAAAGTCATCAAAAATTTGATTTTTCCTTGATCCATTCCAAATGGACAAGTAAATGAAGACAAAAAATAAAACTAAAAAAAATAGGAGGAGGTAGGGGACTCCTCACGTTGCTGAATTCATTCTGTTTGCATTTCTATTTTTTATTCTTTATTAAAACATGGTGTTATTGAATAAAGAAAAATGTTTTCTGTACATCTCAAAAATAATATATATTTTATATTCTATTTATCTAAGGATGAGATAAATTTTACCTATCATTTTGAAGTGATGAATGAAAAAACTTTCATCCTTAGATAGATGAATTGTAAGATGTATACCCATAAATGAGTGTATCGATAGTATTGCTCTTGGATAAAATAGGATTAATTGCACTATTAGTCCCCAAACTTTATTCCATTTTATTTTTTGGTTTCAATGCTATTCTTACACTTTAGAATTAATTGCAACATTGGTTCATAACCTTTGCCTTTTTTATTTTTATTTTGATCCCTAATCTGCTCTCTCTCTCTCTCTCTTTCTCTTTGCTCTATAGAGAGAGAGCTTATATACTTTTAAAAGTATAAGCTCATTCGAGATAATGTCTCAAATAGTTTTATTGAAGAAAAATATTTTTAATTTAATTTTTTTTTCAAAAAAAAATTTCAATCTAACCTTATTTGTATAGATTAGAGAAAAAAAAATAATTAATAGTATTTATGTTTTACTTAAGAGTACCAATCTAGTCTTATTAATTATTTTTTTTTCTCTAATCTATACAAATAAGGCTAGATTGGAAATTTTTTTGAAAAGAAGGCTAGATTGGGAATATTTTTTTTTCAATAAGGCTGCTTGGGGGATTTAATCAGCTCATTCATATTTATAAATTTTTTATAATAAAATTTGTATTAGGATATATGTTATTGTAAAAATATTTAAAGAAAAAGAAAAAAAAAAGTATAATTATACAAATCCCAATACAAATTCTATGTTAAAAAATTTACAAATATGAATGAGCTTATACATTTGAAAGTATATAAGCTCTAATATATATATATATATATATATATATATATATATATATATATATATATATATATATATATATGAGACCAGCTAGAATACTATCGATAGTACCAAACAATTGGTGCTATCAAGTTTTCAGCCGTTGGATGAAAAGATACACGGTTGGGATTATAGTGGTCCTCTAAGAATTTTACTATTCAACCAACCACCTAGTAAACACTAGGAGACCACTATAATCCCAACCGCATATTTTTTCATCCAACGGCTAAAAACTTGATAGCACCGATGGCTTGGTGCTATCGATAGTATTTTAACCTAATTATATATATATATATATATATATATATATATATGGACGAAGCCAGAATTTAATCCTAAGTGGGGCAAAAATATATTAAATAAAAAATTTAGCACATAAATATAATTTTATCTAATCAATTTTTTTTTAAAAAAATTATTAATTTAATAATTAATATAAACATATTAAAATTAATTTTTAATTACAGACATTTAATTTTTAATTATTTTATTTATATTATTATATTCAAATAACTATAAATTTTACTAAATTTAACAGTAATTTAGCTAGCGCGCGATCGATTGAATTCTTAGTAATTTTAATAAATAAAATTATAACATTTAATGATTATTAGATCAAAGAGCTATTAAATTTAATATAATATTTTATTTTGTTAAATAAAATAGCTCACTAGGTAGAAATTAAAAAAAATATAAAATAAAAAAATCTGGAGTTAAGGAATATATTTCAAAATATCATATAAATATGCGACTCTTGATATATTTTTATTTATTTAAAATATATACAAAGAAAAAAAAATTATATTGGCATAAAAAGTAAATTAAGCAAATATTAAAAAGCTGAGGGAGATCATCGTTATCTAAAAAAATTGTTAAATTAATACTTAGGACTAATAAATAATATTAAAAAGTTTAAGGAGGCTATGGCCACTTTGGGTTTTAACAACTTCTCGTATATATAATTAGGCTAGAATACTATCGATAGCATCAAGCCATTGGTGCTATCAAGATTTTAGCCATTGGATGAAAAAATATACGGTTGGGGTTTACTAGGTGGTTGGTTGAATAGTAAAAATCTTAGAGGACCACTATAATCCCAACCGCATATTTTTTCATCCAACGGCTGAAAATTTGATAGCACCAATTATTTGGTGCTATCATAGTATTCTAGCCGGACTATAATATATATATATATATATATATATATATATATATATATATATATATAGTAGAGTTTATATGCTTTTAAAAGCACGAATACATCCATACTTGTGAATTTTTTATCATTAGATTTATATTGGGATTTGTGTTTTTATAAAATGAACTAAAAAGAGAAAAATATAAAGTAAAAAACATAAATCTCAATACAAATTCAATGGTAAAAAATTTACAAATATAGATGGACTTGCTTTTAAAAGCATATAAGCTCTAATATATATATATATATATATATATATATATATATATATATATATATATCACATCAAGGATATCTCCATCCTTAATATTATTCTCTGCATTTATGATCATCTCGATTTGGCACATAATATTTGTTGTCACTTTTAAAATATCTGCCATCTTTAGCAACGAGTTATAGGTAAGCTATCAACTTTATTAAAAACTTGGTAAGGCTTTATTGGAGTTAATGTAATATGTAAGATATAAAAAATATTGTTTGTACATTCTAAATACAATATATATGTTATATTTTATTTATTTTAAAATAAAATAAATTTTATTAGTTATTTCAAAATTACTAATGAATAAATCTTCATTCCTCAGTGGATAAAGTATATATCGTTTATATATTTTTGAATGTACATATAATAATATTTTTTATAAGGTATATTATTATTGAAAGGAGTATTATTTGGCTAGTATATTTTAATAAATTATTTATGTTCTAAATGTAGGAGTACTAATAAATTAATGCTTATTTTTGTGCTTCTATGCTTGGCTTTTGTAATCTTCCATATGATTTCGGTACAGTTAATTAAAATATCTACATTTTTTATTTACTAAATATTATTTAAAATTGCTTATTTGATATTGAGAGCCGGTTCATGCAATTAGTCTAAAAAATAATTAGGGCAAAAGTGTGACGCCTCGCTTTTCATGAGAATTATTCATTCTAAAACTACTTTTACTCTAGCATGCTTAATTCTTTCAATCTTCTTTGACTTACCCATATTATAACTTATATATAAAACTATGTAAAATCTTATGGGTGTTACATTTCTTCCTTTAGTTCTGATGTTCTCGTGAGGCTCAAACACATTCACAAGTGTCGATATGAGACTCGTTTCACTAGTCTCAGTTGATCTTGCAGTGACCTTGTGGAGAGCCACGCTCCAACCACGACAGTCGTCAACCAGGGAGCCGCGCTCCACCCACTGTATGACCATACCTCACCTGAGACTCATCTCATACTTCTAACTGGTTATTGGCTCTGATACCAACTGTGATACTTCGTTTCCCGGGGAGGTCATCCATTCTATGACTACTCTAGCCCTAGCACGCTTTACCTCTATAATTTGGATCTAACCACTGCCCAATATGCTATAATTAAGAGGTTTAGTCATGTTATATCTTATGTATAGGATTATCACAAATCCTTTGGTTGTCACATTCTTTTCCTTTTTTAGTCATGACATTCTCATCAAGCTCAAACACACTCACAAGTATCAAGTGGTGTGAGACTTGTCACACTAGCCTTAACTGACCTTATGGGGAGCAGCACTCTATGCACAATGGCTGTTAGCCAGGAAGCCACGCTCTATACGTTGTATGACTCTAGCTCAGTTGAGACTCATCTCACACTTTCAATTGGCGATTGTCTCTGATAGCAGCTATGATGCCCTACTTCTTGGGGCGGTCACTCATCCTAGAACTACTCTAGCTCTAGTACATTTAACCCTCTTAACCTCCTAGGCTCGGCTATTACCCAAAAAACTATAGCCGGGTTAAGAGATCGGATTATACTATACCTTGTATATATGACTATTCCAAATCCTAGGGTGCTACATTTCTCCCTGCTTAAGCTCTGACGTCCTCGTCAGACTCAAGCACACTCACAAGCACCATGTGATGTGAGACTCATCTCGTTAGCCTTAGTTGACCATGTGGGGTGCCGCGCTCTACCTACAACAATTGTCAACAAAGGAATCACACTCTACCTACTGTATTACCCAAGTTCAGCCGAGACTCATTGCACACTTCATGCTGATTATTGGCTCTAATACCAACTGTGACACCCATTTTCCAAGGGGGTCACTTATTTTAGGTCTACTTTTGCCATAACACGCTTTACATTTTAAACCTATTGGGCTTAACCACCGCCCAAAATGTTATAGCCAGGTTAAGATTAGATTTAGACTTGTTATATCTTATGTATATGACTTTTGTAAATCCTAGCTAGGAGTGTCACATTCCTTTCACTACAAGAAAATTAACATTTAAGGATATATTTTTTTTCTATTTAATGATACTTAAAAGCGCTCCAATATAGTTTACCGTCATATTTGAAAGCGTCGATTAAAACGTTTGCAAATAAAAAGTCACAACGTATATACCAATGCTTATACCAAGCGTCGGTAAAACTGTGATGCCCCAATAGTCCCACATCGGATAGGAATGGGTTGTGATTGGATATATAAGAATCTAGACGCTAATAATAATAACTGAACTTAAGCATTTTGGGTTGTGGTTTGGGCCCAACGAGTTATTATTGTAAGTAATAGTCCCACATCGGATGAAAATTTAGGGAGGAGCCTGTGACACCCGAATAGTCTCATATCGAATGAGAATGAGATTGTGATTGGGAATGTAAGAGACATGGATACTAATAATAATAACTAGGCTTAAGCATTTTGGGCTGTGGTTTGGGCCCAACGAGTTATTATTGTCAGCGAGTCGGGTCGTTACATTTGATATCAGAGCCAATCACCAACCGGAAGTGTGTGACGAGTCTCGGCTGAGTCTGGATCTAGATGATAAGGCTAGTGAGATAAGTCTCACATCGCCTGTTGATCTTGGGCTGTGCGTGTGTTTGAGCAGACAAGAATGTTAGGCCTAAACGGGAGGAGTCTGTGACACTTCAATAGTCCCATATCGAATGGGAATAGGTTGTGATTGGATATATAAGCGGGCGCTAATAGTAATAATTGAGCTTAAGCATTTTGGGATGTGGTTTGGGCCCAACGAGTTATTATTGCTAGTGGACCGAATCGTTATATTTGATATCAGAGCCAATCGCCAGCCAAAAGTGTGTGACGAATCTCGGCTGAGCCAAGGTCTGAAGGACAAGCCAACAAAGTATGTCAGAGTCTGAATGACGAGACTAGCGAGACAAGTCTCACATCGCCTGGTGATCTTGGATTGTGTGTATGTTTGTGCTGACGAGGACGTCAGACCTAAACAGGGGGAGTCTGTGACACCCAACAGTCCTACATCGGATGGGAATGGAGTTGCGATTGGATATATAAGAGACAATGAACACTAGTAATAATAACTGGGTTTAAGTATTTTGGGTTGTGGTTTGGGCACAACGAGTTATTATTGCTAGTGGGCTCGGTTGTTACAAAAACATATTCCAACGTTTTAAAGAATCAAGATTGTTTAAAATCCTGACACTTTAAAGTGTCAAAAAATTTTAAAAAATAGTAAAGTTTATCATTTAATAAATTAGTTTGCTACAATAGAGGGTTCAAATGACGATGCTTTTGAAGCGCCAGTATTTGCTATATTATAAGGATTTTTAGGGACACTTTTGCTAAGCGTCGTTCAAAAAATGTACTTATATTAAAAAAATTTTATAGTATCTCCTTTCACTGCAAGAAAATTAACATTTAAGGACATTTTTTTAATATTTAACGATGCTTAAAAGCATCTCTGTGGAGTACCGAGGCTTAGTAACTGTTTGGGTACGTCTTTCCTATGCTGACCAACGTGTCTGGAGACGATCGGGTCGAGCGTGAGCCGTTTAGCGCGAAATAGATACGAAAACGGATTCGAGAACGCAAATAGCAAAAAAATTGGAGTTCCAGAGTTTTCGGGCACCCTAAACATGCTTTAGATGTCCGGAAACCTTATCTATTTGCGGGTCTTGCCTTTGGGTGCTCGAAAGTTACTGTAGCAGCCCGGAGATGGATGGTTGAGATTTTCTCGAGATTCGTACATGACAGTACAGTTGGTGGGAGTTGGCAGGAGTTGGTGGAACTCGGGCGCACTACTGTAGCAGCGAACGCGCGGATTGGACGCCCGGGTAGCTGAGTTGAGGAGATTACAGTGTTCCGCAATTTAAATTCAGTACTATAGCGGAGCGGGCGCCCTCAGGGCCGCCCGTTAATACTATAGTCGCAACAATTATGCCGCCCGAATGAACAATAGAACACCCAAAATACAGATTTTCTGCTGAGAACATGTTAGTTTATTTGGTTATTCTGCGGCTTATCTCATCAGCTTGAGGACTTTATATCCCTTCTCCACATCTTGGCTTCCCTACAGTTGTGAGATCACCCTGAGCCTTATCTCCTTTTATCTTCTTCTTCCTCCTTCTCCTCGTTGCACTGTGGAGCGGAGCGACAGCAGCAGCAACATCACCTGCACCTGAGCCTTTCTTCCTATCTTTTCGCGCCGAAGCTTCGGAGTTTGGTCGAGAGAGTTGAGTAACTTTCTCCTGAGGTGGAGAGCTCGAGCGTGGATCCATTTTTTGTTAGATTCGAGGCAGGTGTTGTATTTTGCGAGTTTTCAGTTTTCGGAGTTTTTGATGTTTTTACTATTTTTGGAGTTAAGTTGAGGGAGTTGAGTTTGTTGGATTTTGGGCTTATCCTTCTTCTTCTGCTTTTGTTTGCATGCGTTCTTATTTGTGCTGGTGGTGTTGAAGCAGAGTGAGGAGTAGGGTGAAGTGTTGCAGCTGATAGTGAGGTTGAGTAGTGTTTCTGTGTGTGTTTATGTGCTGAGGCTAAGAGGGTTGTGACTTATTTGCTTGGAGCTTGGACGGGGGCTGTGGAGTTTGTGGTGTGTGGCTGAGCTTCTGGTGGCGGCGTAGCGGTGGCCGAAGCTCGATTGTGGAGTTCACGAGTTTTGGCCGCATAAGGTTCCACCTGACAGTGTGTGTGGATCGCGCCAGTTCGATTTCTTTCCATGGTTGGTTAGCGATCCAGATGGGTTGGCTTTCTTCCAAAATCATCGAGTTTCCTTCTACATTTATTTTCATAGATGCACAGCATGCTAGATTTCGCATTTTATTATTTAGTAAAATCTGATAATTGTCTGAAAAATTATGGAAATTCTGATTAGCACCCCTGATATATGTGGCATGTTTTTTAGACTCGTTGACACTAGAAAATATTTAATATTGGTATTTTAACCTATATCTAAATACCCATAATTTTTGTTGCATCGTTTGCATTCTTCTCAACTGTAGTAGCTTTTCCTCGCCCTTGGTATGGGGTTCGAGTGGTCGGGGTGGTATAGGTTGCATTTACGCTCGTGTCTGAGGACCGAGTGGATTTTCATAGCTATTGTTAGTTTATATTCTAGTGTCGGGAATCGTTCGGGTAGACGGTGGTCCCGGGCCGTTGAGCGTTTTCAGCCAGTGTCGTGAGCTTGTTGAGTGATGTGAACTTGTCGATTTGGTTGATCGTGGATTTAGATTATAGCATATTTTTTGCGTTATGTCGATATAGCCCGGTTGGGTGCCCTACATAATTCCAGTTCTCCGTGAATGTTATGGTAGTAGGTGGACTAGGTTTGACTGGACCTGATGTGGCAGTCGGTGTGATTGGGTAGATTGAGCACCTCGAGAGCGAGTCGTTGCATATCATCACTTTGTCGTTCTTTGAGTATCGTAGATAGCTTTTCCAACTTTCTTACATATTTTTTCAGTGTTGAGTTATCTTTTGTCTCTAGTAGACTTAGTGGGCAGATCGTTGGTTTGGAGACAATACCTACTGAGGATTACTTTGTTTATGTAGTTCTCACATCCGTTGTTGGTGTTCTTTTTGTAGAGACATCTGCTTCTGTCCCTGCACCTGCTACTTCTTTTGACCGAGATAAGAAAGTCACGAGTTAGATTCCTATCTGTGCTTGGATATATAGATGTACTCAGTGCCTGGATTTTGGGTTTTAGTTGTGTACCATATGTATTGTACTTTTATTTTACCCTTCTTTGAGATGGATTATATTTTGGATTTTACAGATGTACAGTGGATTGTTGTTTATATAGCAGTTTTTTATTTCAACTCTGATATTTGTTAGTTGGTAAACTCTATCTTTTGCAGGTTTGACGCTTCGGCTATGCAGGGATTCCCGTAGGATTGGCGAGTCTGGGTCGCAGTTCGATCTCGAGGCATGACAGTCTCAATGTAGTCTATCGACACATTTAAAAGCGTCAGCAAATAAAGAGCCATCATGTATATATCGACGCTTATACAAAGCGTCGGTAAAATATATTCTTACACTTTAAAGCGTTAGGATTTTTTAAAATCCCGACGGTTAAAAATATCGAAAAATTATAAATAATTATAATAAAGTTTATCATTTAATAAATTAATTTTATACAATAGAGGATTCATATGACAATATTTTTGTTATATTATAGAGCCGTTTGGGGACTCTTCCTCCAAGCGCCGTCTAAAAAGCGTCTTTTTTCTTGTAATATTTTTAAGCTCCAACGTCTTTGTGAGGATCAAGCACACTTACAAGTATCAAGTGATTTAAGACTCATCTCATTAGGCTAGCTTTAAGTAACTTTATAATAAGCTGTGTTCTACGTACGCACAGTGACCATCAACAGAAAAGTTACGTTCTATCCGTTGTATAATCCTAATAACTTAGCCGAGCCATATTTTATATCGCATAAGCTATTCTTAATCATGCTCTATCCAAACAGGCCTACATTAATATTTTGAATTAATTTCATACTACTCTCTATAAATATATCGAATAGTAAATATATTCATATAAAATTTAACTTTTTATATTTATACTTCAAAAGTCCTAAGTTGATCATATATATCCCTACCGCCAATATCCATTAGAAAAATATAGTTAATAATAGATTAAATACTTGTCTTAGTTAGGAATTGAGGTAAATTTATTTTTTTATTTTTTCAGATATTATACTTAACCAACTGTTGGGACATTTGGAGGAAATATATTCATAAGGATAAAATTGATATTTTATTTATATTCTGTTAAAATATAAACAATGAACTAATAATAACAAATCAGAATATATATATATATATAAATAATTTAAATTTTTTTAAAAAATAAATATATAAATATATTTATTATTCGATATATTTATAAAGTATGTATAAAATTAACTTTTTATAATTTTAATTTATTTTTTTTTTAAAAAAAAAAATAGCATAATACCTTTTTAGTTTATTTTTAAAATAAATTAAGCTAAAAATATGAAATATTTAGAATTTAAAATCAGATATCGGATATCAACCACCAATAGGGATGTCAACGGGTCGGATTCGGGACGGATTTTCAAAAATTCGAACCCGAACCCGAACCAAACTACCAAATCCGAATCCAAATCCTAATCCGACAGATTTAAAAAATTCATATCCAAATTCGAACCCGACCAAAAATCCAAAACTCGAATCCGAAAATCCAAGCCCGAAACAATATTTTTTTTTTTTCTCTTTACAATATTTCAAAATATATTATATTAAATTCAAAATTTTAAAATATAAATATAAATTTAAAATTTTAAAATATAAATTTAAATATAATATTAAATATTTATATACATATATATATTATATAACGTAAAATTAATTCAGGTTCGGTTCGGATTCGGATTCGGATTGGGTACAATCAAAATTTATATTAAAATTTAAATTCATCGAATTTTATTATTTATATTGATATTCAAATCCATATTCGTTTAACATGATATAAATTTATTTCGCTCGAATTCAGATTTGAATAAAATTTCAGATATCGGTACCGACATACCTAACCACCAAAACCTATCATTTTAATTTTAGACTCAATATTCATGACTCCTCACTTTTTCTGGGAAAAATCAAACAGGACCCCGCAAAACCGATAGTAGTATGTATGGCAGGAGCAGGAACAGGAACGGTCACGTGCGCGGCAGGTCGCACGTGGCAGGCGTAGGACACGAGTCAAATCAGAAGAGAGCTCAACAGTGCAGGCAATTATATGTCCTGCATGTCACGTGGCCTCATCACTTTTTATTAGTAGGCTCAGCACAACAAAAGAGATGGGTACAAAGGAAAAGAAAAGAGAGAAAGGACACTTCCCACATCACCACCTTTCACATGATTTGTGTTTTTTTTTTTTTTTTTTTTTTGTTGGTTTCATTTCATTTCCGTGCTTTTTGTGCGCTTTTGGGGGCTTAAACAGCACTTGGAATGTGGATGGTTTACTGACATATAAAATTTTATTCGAATTAATTAATACTAAATAAATATAATTTTATATTTAGTCAATTTAATTCTGGTGTGAATTTCAGATTTCTTTTGGTGTGAATTTTATACTAAATAGATTTCTTTCTTTTGGGTTAATGCTAAATATACACCCTAAATAAAATATACATTTTATATTTTATTCATTTAAAAATATGGTAAATTTTATCAGTCATTTTGAAATGACCGGTGAATAAATTTTCATCATCAGATGGAGTGGGGTGCATAATATACATCCTATTTAGAGTGTATATATAGCATTTTTTTTTTTTTTGTATTTCTTATAAATTATATTATTCTTACTTAAATTTGAATTATTTTTTATATTATATAATATATAGAGTACGATCTTAATGCAAATTCAATAAAAAAAAAATTACAACTATAATTGAACTTATACTTTTAAAAAATATATAAGCTCTACACTAATATATATATATATATATATATATATATATATATATATATATATATATATATATATGGTCTGGAATACTATCGATAGTATCAAGTTATTGGTACTATCAAGTTTTAGTCTCTTGATTAAAAATGTGCGGTTGGGGTTTAGTAGTGGTAGGTTTATATATTTAACAATAGAAAAAATATATAATTCCAACTGCACATCCTTTTATCCAACGGGTGAAAACTTGATATTACCAATATTTAAAACTCATAAGAGTATAGTAGCCATATAATATATATATATATATATATATATATATATATATATATATAATATATATATATATATATATATATATATATATATATATATAAAATTGAGCTACTATATTTTTAAAAATACCAAATCATTGATGTTGTTAAGTTTTAGTTCTTATATGAAAAGATGTGTGGTTAGAATGATAATAAACTTCTTGGTTTAAGTGAGTGGTTGGTGAAATAGAATGATTTAAAAAATAAAATTAGTCAAAGAAGTAGATCTAACGGAAGAAAACTTACATGCATCAATTACTTCTGCTTGTACAATCAAAATAGCCGGACTCTCTCTCTCTCTCTCTCTCTCTCTCTCTCTCTCTCTCTCTCTATATATATATATATATATATATATATATATATATTGTGAGGTTATATTTAAATTTGTATTTTAAAATTTTAAATTTTAATATAATGTATTTTGAAATACGGTAAAAAAATATAGTTGTTTCGATTCAAGTTTTCAGATTTGAGTTTGGATTTTAAATTTTTAATCGGATTTGACTTTAAATATAAATCTTTCAAATTCTTCATATTTAAATTTAGATAAAATTTTTGGATTTAATAGTTGAATTTGAATTAAATTTTTAAAAATCTGTCTCCAATCAGACCCATTTATATCCCTAATTCTATTATTACTTCCCAACTTTTATCTAATTTTGTAATTTTACCTCTACTCTTCTATTTTTTATAATTTAAATTTTAATGATAAAAATTAACTGCATCATATGCAAGCCCCGTCATGTCCGTCGTGTCAATTTCAATTATATTTCTTCTCAATGTCTTCTTATGCGCTTAAGACCATTCTACGTTGCATACGATGTGCATTGTCTCTTCTGAAATGTTTATGATTTTCTTGACGATCGACGATAAGCCGAAAGTGTTTCTCAATGTCTTCTGATGTGCTTCCGGCCACTCTACGTTGCACATGATGTCTGTTGTCTCTTTTGGAATGTTTACGACTTTCTTGACGATAAGCCGAAAGTGTTGACAAACTTCAACAAAAAATTTAGAAAAGACTAGTGCAGAGATTGACCAGGCCTATTGGACCATGACCGTACTTTATGTTAGTAGGGCTTTACTGGAGTTGACATGATCTATTTTATCAAAATTAACATAGGCATGTTGGATGTTGGAATAAACTACGAATAAGCTATTCGATATGAAAATTTTTTTGTATGATTAAAAGTAGGAACTGTAATGATGTTGGCTTTTTATTTTTTTCTTATCGACGTCTTTTCGTTTGAAGTTTATTTTTGGTAGACTTTTCTTGGTGTTGGTTCGCTTGGTTTTTGGGTTGCGGTTGCTGTGTCGTGGTAGAGCTCGTTAAACGGAGAACGACGATGCGATCGGATCGGAAATCCGACTTTCGGATCTTCCGGAATGAGCTTTTCAGTGTTAACGGGTCCGAAGGTAGGTCCATATGTATTTTTTTGGTGCATCGGGATCTGTGCTAGCGGGTATGGGACATTTCGGAGGTTTGGCACGCTTATCAAGGAAGTCGGCTAAAATCATTTAAATAACGGAATGGGGTTTTATTATACGTCCGAGAGAAATAAAGGGGAAATAAATATCCATTTTGTTTCGATCACTGCAAACCCTAGTTTTTGTGGGAAACTGCCCTTCTACCTTCTTTCTTGTGGTGCGTGCCAAGGACCGAGACCGATTACGTCGCCAAGACCTGGAACGGATCCGGAAACACCAGCGATTGCGGAGAGATCGTAATCGCGTCGTCTTTTTCGTCAGAGCTAGGTTAGTTAGCATCATTCTTTTTCGTGTTGTGAATCTCGTCTCCCTATTATCAATACTTTAGTTTTGCATTTAGAATCTCGTTCTTGAATGTTTGATCGTTGGTTTTGGTTTGACGGTTCCGTTCGTCGGTTTTGTTCGTTGTTTTCGATCGTCGGCTTTGACGTAGGCTTCGTTTGATTTCGCCGAGGATTTGGTTTTGATTTTTGTTGGTTTTGTTCTTGAACGAATGTTCGCCGATGGTGAAGGTACCGTCGCGCGATGCCCTAGCCGCACCACCGCTGCGCACTGCCACCGCTGCGCACTTCCACCGCCTGCCGCCGAGCCGCGCTGCCAGGCCGCCCGCGCGCGCCCACGCGCCGCCCGCCTGCGCGCCGCCCAAGCGCCGCCCGCGCCGCGTGCCGCGCTGCCAGGCCGCCCGCGCGCCGCTCGCAACGCGTGCCGCTCCGCAGGCCACCCGCGCGCCGCCCGCACCGCGTGCCGCCGAGCCGCGCTGCCAGGCCGCCCGTGCGCCGCGTGTCGCGCTGCAATGCCGCCCGCGCGCTGCCCACAACGCGTGCTGCTCCGCAGGCCGCCCACGCGCCGCCCGCACCGCGTTCCGCCGCGTGCCGCGCTGCCAGGCCGCCCGCGCGCTGCCCGCACCGCGTGCCGCTCCGCCAGGCCGCCCGCGCGCCGCCTGCACCGCGTGTTCCTTATCCGCGAACACCGCCAACCTGCTGGCTGCCCTAGCCGCCGCCGCTGCTGGCTGCCCTAGCCACCGCCGCCGCTGGATGCTCTGGCCACCACCGCCGCGCACTGCTTGCGCGTGCCCGCGCGGGGTTGCCGCGCTACTTGCGCGTGCCCGCACGGGGCTGCCGCGCCGTGTGCTGCTTGCTCATGCCCCGCGCGGGGTTGGGCCCGCGCGGGGCTGTCGCGCCGCTGCTATGTCCGCACGGGTCAAGCCCCTGCCGTCTACAGCTTGGCTTGACGGGTTTTGGCTTGACCGTGCAGTCCGCTTGACGGTGTAGTCCGCTTGACGGTGCAGTCCGCGTGGCGGTGCAGTCCGCTCGACACAGTTGTTTTCATTTTTCGTCAATTGCCTCATCGACAGTCGGATCGCGTTGAAGGTACGGTTTTTGCAACCGGAAGGATTTTTGGACACGGAGTTTTTCGTTGGTTTCTGTTTTGGGGATAGAAGGGGTTTTGGGTACAGTAGCCGGGACCACTAAATTTGCCAGTTTGTGGGGTAAAATGTTGATTGGTGTTTTGGATATTTTATTAGGCCGGCGTGTTGTGTTGTTTGCTTTGGAGGGTCGCGGGCACGGTCGTTTATCTTCGTTTCAGGTGGGTACACCCTTAGAACCTCTTTGCATATAATTTTTGTTATTATTATGTTTATCATATTAAGGGGTATTATGAGTGACGTGGACCTCCGGATGAATGAATGTCGCGGTTGGAGACTCGACGGGTAGTTCGCCCTCTCTGAACAACGGAATGGTTGTTCGGGGCATGCTTGCGATCGGGACAGTGATCGGTGCGACCATTCGGAAGTCGAAAGGTGGGTACCTTTATCCAAAAGGGGGATGTCGTCGGTTAGAACGTACCGAGCTTTCACCTTCTTCGTTATTGACGTTGGTTTACAGTCATGTTACTTATGAGTACGATAGTTTTGGGTTTGAGCAATATTGTGAGTTGATGACTAACCCCATGTTCTGCACGTGCATCGACACTTATACTTTTTGGAGCAACGAGTGTCGTAGGTGGACACTCGTTTTATTATGGTTACTATGCTAATGGCGCTTGCACGCACACCAGCTGTTTGGCCACCATGCCGGTGTACTTTTCCGGAAAGGTGGTCTGCGGACCCGTGAAC
>CM054932.1:3279109-3307786 GCA_029168755.2 Tillandsia fasciculata
CCCCCCCCCCCCCCCCCCCCCCCCCCCCCCCCTCCCCCCCCCCCCCCCCCCCCCCCCCCCCCCCCCCCCCCCCCCCCCCCCCCCCCCCCCCCCCCCCCCCCCCCCCCCCCCCCCCCCCCCCCCCCCCACCCCCCCCCCCCCCCCCCCCTCCCTCTCTCTCTCTCTCTCTCTCTCTCTCTCTCTCTTTATTAGTATGATCATTTTCATACTCGCATGATAGAACTTTAGGATCAATGATCTATATAGTTAAAAATAATTTAGAACAATTGAATAGTTTTAAATGTTGGAAAAATCCGGTACTCGCCTCGGTACCAGATTCTCTGAATCCGCAACCCGCTTCGATACCGCAATCCACACCGGTACCGCCTAGAGTTGGGATTCCGCAGCGGAAACGTCAAATCGGATTTTTACCAAAAACCCGTCCTCTCAATATAACTGGAATTAGCATAACCACAAAGAGACGAAAACCAAAACAGAAAATATGCGGATGAAATAAGATTCATTAATTAAGAAAAGAATTACACCGACTCCTCTTTTCTTCTACCTCCTGAATCTCTCTCACCCTTCTCTCGTCTTCTATAAACCTAGAAGACTCCATTCTCTCGTCTTCTATAAACCTAGAAGACTATGGGTATGGCTAAATCCTAGCCCCCACCACCTCCTTGGGTGTTACCACCACCGTGGGTGTGGATACCACTACATGGGTGTGGCTAAATCCTAGCCCCCACCACCTCCATGGGTATTACCACCACCGTGGGTGTATCCTTCTTAACACCATCTTGCTGTGGATACCACTACATGGGTGTGGCTAAATCCTAGCCCCCACCACCTCCATGGGTGTTACCACCACCGTGGGTGTGGATACCACTACATGGGTGTGGCTAAATCCTAGCCCCCACCACCTCCATGGGTATTACCACCACCGTGGGTGTATCCTTCTTAACACCACCTTAAAATAATAACACATATGATATATTTATAGCTTACATCAAAAGCTATCCAAATCCTAGTCTAAATAGATTTTTATTCTAATTAATATTTAAATCTTAACAAACTTATCTTTTTAAGATTTAAATATTATCTTAATCCAACTAGGATTCAGTTACAAATCTAATCAAATCCTAACATTAAATTTAAATTTTATTATCATTTAACATCATATAATTTACGATCAAAATGCTCAAAATTAATAATTTTGATGATCGGCACATGATGCTTTCTAATTTAATGATACGGACGATTTGCAATCACTTAAACTTTTGACAAAATTCATTTGACAAAATTTTTTATACTTCAGTTCAAGATGAATAACTCTGATCAATTCAAAAGCCAAGCCTACATATGGCTATGAATTAATATTGAAACAAGAGGATTGGAAATTTTCTGTATATTATTCATTTAAATCCATTCTCTTATATATAGAGAAGAAAAAAATTTTACATGGAAGAACAGAATTATATTCTGTTATATAAAAAAAATATGGTAATATACCATAACAATAAAGAAATATATATGGTAGCATATCATGTAAAGTAAGGTAATATATATACCATAACAATAAAAAAATATATATAGTAGTATACCATATAAAAAAAAAGTTAAATATATAGTAATATAAATATTACAATCCTAATAAAAAAATAATATATAAGGTAACAATATATATGGTAACAAATATGAGTGCTGTTCCTTGACCTTGATTCATTCAGACTTCCTTTCTTTCTATTTTTGTTAAATCTGTCACCGAAAGTTTCATAATGGTTCATGCAAGACAAACTAACCAGCTAAACATTTGCCTGCAGTCTTCCTTTCTCTTTTTATCTGCTTTGTTTATATGTATGTCATTCTAAGAGCCATCATCCATAACTTTTACTTTCCATAAAAGGCAAAATATGAATAAAGGAAAACTTCTTTTCTTTTCCGTGATTCCTATAACTACTAGTCTCTCAAAATATTATTTTTATAAATTATTGATATGCCAACATACATAATACACACACGCAGTTTAAAATACATGATATGCGTTTGCGTTTGCAAACTTATTAACAATCTATAAAAGCAATGTGTTGGGATACCAACAAAAATAATTTTCTTGAACTAAGTTTGGGAAGAATTATAACGATCCGGCCCACTAACAATAATAATTCGTTGTAGGGAAGAATTATAACGACCCGGCCCACTAGCAATAATAATTTGTTGGGTCTAAATCACAACCCAAAATGCTTAAGTCCAGTTATTATTAATAGTGTCCATGTCTTCTATAAACCCAATGACAATTCTATCCACATCCGCCTGGTAAGACTCGTCTCGCTAACTCTGTCATCGACAATTCTATCCACATCCGCCTGGTAAGACTCGTCTCGCTAACTCTGTCATCTAGACCCAGGCTCAGCCGAGACTCGTAACACACTTCCGGCTGGTTATTGACTCTGATACCAAATATAACGACCCGGCCCACTAACAATAATAACTCGTTGGGCTCAAACCACAGCCTAAAATACTTAAGCCCAGTTATTATTACTAGTGTCCATGTCTTCTATAAATCCAATGACAATTCTATCCACATTCGATGTGGGACCATTGGGGGCGTCACAAGAATCAACTCCACTAGAAGTTGAAAGACGGTGCCGACTACGCAGATGGCTAAACTGTATTCTATCACTGAACCTTTCATTCCTGCCTTAAGTTATAGTCATTTGTAGTAAAAGTTAAACCGAAAACTCCAATGTGATGCGAGAAGATGTTGGAAGAGATTTGAGTAGAGTCTTTGGTACTACATATTAAGCACATGTGTATGTGCCTAAAATCACCGAATCAAACAAAATAAGGAGTGCAACTTTAACACGGAGTTTCTTAATGAGTTTTTATTGAGACAGCTCAGTGGGCCATATAATTCGCCCCACGTTTAAATTTTAAATATTTGTTATAATCTAAAGTAGGAGCGGTAATTCAGCTCGCTGTTCGCGAGTCAGCTCGTGCTCCGCTCGAAATGAGCTTGAAATCGAATCGCTCGTTTAGTAAACGAGCCGACACAAGCTGGGGTCAGCTCGCTCATGTTCGACTCGATAACAACTCGAATATATATATATATATATATATATATATATATATATATATATATATATATATATATATATATATATATATATAAATTTTACTATTTAGATTTTAAACCATCAAATTTTTATGAATTTTAATTATTAGATTAAAATTTTAATTTTTTTAATTTTTTTTTAACTTTACATCTAATAGTAAGAATAAAAATCAAATTTATTGTTTGCGAGCCAGCTCGTGTTCGATTCGTTAATAAACGAGCTGAACACGAGCCAAATTTTTCAGCTCGATATTTAAACGAGCCAGCTCGTGTTCGGCTCGTTTATTAAACGAGCCGACCCCAGCTCACTCGTGTTCGGCTCGTTGACACCCCTAATCTAAAGGTATTTTTAGATGTATAGTAAAAAATATTCATGGTGTTTACAAACTGTGATTTTAATTTAAAAAAAATAAAAAATTTTATAACTCTAAAAACTTACACGGCTTCAATTTTGATGCATATTGTACAATCTCACTAGATTTTCTTAATTTAAACTTTAAAAAATTTAAATTTAAAATATTAATTTTTTATTTTAAAATTTTAAAATTAAAAATTTTATAATTTGAAATCAAAATCTAAATTAAAATTTTAAATTTTAAATTTCAAATTTCAAAATTGCAATTTGAAAATTTGAAAATTTAAAATCTAAAATCTAAAATCTAAATTTAAATTTTAAAATTCTAAAATTTTAAATAAATTTTTATATTTTTTAAAAAAATTACAATTTTAAAATTAAAATTAAAATTTTAAATTTTAAATTAAAATTTATTATTTTAAAATTTTAAATTTTAAAATTTGAAAATCAAATTTATTGTTTGCGAGCCAGCTCGTGTTCGATTCGTTAATAAACGAGCTGAACACGAGCCAAATTTTTCAGCTCGATATTTAAACGAGCCAGCTCGTGTTCGGCTCGTTTATTAAACGAGCCGACCCCAACTCACTCGTGTTCGGCTCGTTGGCACCCCTAATCTAAAGGTATTTTTAGATGTATAGTAAAAAATATTCATGGTGTTTACAAACTGTGATTTTAATTTAAAAAAAAATAAAAAATTTTATAACTCTAAAAACTTACACGGCTTCAATTTTGATGCATATTGTACAATCTCACTAGATTTTCTTATTTAAACTTTAAAAAATTTAAATTTAAAATATTAATTTTTTATTTTAAAATTTTAAAATTAAAAATTTTATAATTTGAAATCAAAATCTAAATTAAAATTTTAAATTTTAAATTTCAAATTTCAAAATTGCAATTTGAAAATTTGAAAATTTAAAATCTAAAATCTAAAATCTAAATTTAAATTTTAAAATTCTAAAATTTTAAAATAAATTTTTATATTTTTTTAAAAAATTACAATTTTAAAATTAAAATTAAAATTTAAATTTTAAATTAAAATTTATTATTTTAAAATTTTAAATTTTAAAATTTGAAAATCAAATTTATTGTTTGCGAGCCAGCTCGTGTTCGATTCGTTAATAACGAGCTGAACACGAGCCAAATTTTTCAGCTCGATATTTAAACGAACCAGCTCGTGTTCGGCTCGTTTATTAAACGAGCCGACCCCAACTCACTCGTGTTCGGCTCGTTGACACCCCTAATCTAAAGGTATTTTTAGATGTATAGTAAAAAATATTCATGGTGTTTACAAACTGTGATTTTAATTTAAAAAAAAATAAAAAATTTTATAACTCTAAAAACTTACACGGCTTCAATTTTGATGCATATTGTACAATCTCACTAGATTTTCTTAATTTAAACTTTAAAAAATTTAAATTTAAAATATTAATTTTTTATTTTAAAATTTTAAAATTAAAAATTTTATAATTTGAAATCAAAATCTAAATTAAAATTTTAAATTTTAAATTTCAAATTTCAAAATTGCAATTTGAAAATTTGAAAATTTAAAATCTAAAATCTAAATCTAAATTTAAATTTTAAAATTCTAAAATTTTAAAATAAATTTTTATATTTTTTAAAAAAATTACAATTTTAAAATTAAAATTAAAATTTTAAATTTTAAATTAAAATTTATTATTTTAAAATTTTAAATTTTAAAATTTGAAAATCAAATTTATTGTTTGCGAGCCAGCTCGTGTTCGATTCGTTAATAAACGAGCTGAACACGAGCCAAATTTTCAGCTCGATATTTAAACGAACCAGCTCGTGTTCGGCTCGTTTATTAAACGAGCCGACCCCAACTCACTCGTGTTCGGCTCGTTGACACCCTAATCTAAAGGTATTTTAGATGTATAGTAAAAAATATTCATGGTGTTTACAAACTGTGATTTTAATTTAAAAAAAAATAAAAAATTTTATAACTCTAAAAACTTACACGGCTTCAATTTTGATGCATATTGTACAATCTCACTAGATTTTCTTAATTTAAACTTTAAAAAATTTAAATTTAAAATATTAATTTTTTATTTTAAAATTTTAAAATTAAAAATTTTATAATTTGAAATCAAAATCTAAATTAAAATTTTAAATTTTAAATTTCAAATTTCAAAATTGCAATTTGAAAATTTGAAAATTTAAAATCTAAAATCTAAAATCTAAATTTAAATTTTAAAATTCTAAAATTTTAAAATAAATTTTTATATTTTTTTAAAAAATTACAATTTTAAAATTAAAATTAAAATTTTAAATTTTAAATTAAAATTTATTATTTTAAAATTTTAAATTTTAAAATTTGAAAATCAATATTATAAAATTTTAAATTTTTGAATTTAAAATTTGAAATTTAAATTTGTAATGTGAAATTGAAATTTGAAATTTAAAATTTAAAATTTGAATATATATTCAAATTTTAGAATTTAGAGTTTAAAATTTAAAAATTTTATATTTATATTTTTAAATTTAAAATTTTATGTTAATATTTTGAATTTAAAATTAAAAAATTAAAAAATTAAAATTTAACACATCTTATAGGTGAGGGAGCTCAAGAATAGTGAAATATTTTTTCTTTGATTGGAGCAGATTATTAGTTTACTTTATTTTTCAGAATATATTTTAACTATAGTCCCAAAAATAGTGTTCTTTATTATCTACCAAACATCTCATGCCAGGATAAGTATAAAATACGAAAATAGTGTAAAAAAAGTATTTGGAATGGTTTTAGAGATAAGAGATTTTGTATTTGGTATGAGAATGAGGAATAAGAGAAATAAAGAGTTTTAATTGGGATAAACTATCTTTTTGTCCTTAAACTTTATTATGTAATAATAAGGTGAGAGATGATGCCTCGGTAAACGTGGAAGGATATTTAAGGAAAATGTAAGAGAGTGGTTGGCAAGAGTGAGAACAGTAATTCTCACTTATTCTAGTTGTACCGGAACAAGTTATATCAATTGATTCCTGATGCGTTTTGAAGAATAAGAGGAATACCCCTCCTATTCTCGGTTCTATACCGAATCCAAACGGAAAAGTTTTTATACAAATTTTAGTACAATATTAAATAATGGATTTAGAAGAGCTCCTCAATTAAGTTTTTTTTTCCAAAACATTAGTCCAAGTTTAATCTTCATATTATGGTGTAATGAATTAGATTGAAAAGATTATCTGAGTTTTTACTGAGTTCAAACAATTTTATTAGTTTCAAATTTGAATAATTGAGAGCCTGTATAATAGCATTGAGAGCTACCAAAATACTATTGAATAAAAAAGAGTGAAAAAAAAAAAAAAAAAAAAAAAGTACATAAATATATACTTTTTGTATTTTTCACTTACACAATCGAAATCATATCTTAAACAGATAACTGCAAGTTATTCACTCTATCTGCAATTTTGAGGGAGAAAGACTTGCAGATAGAGTGATAAACAGATATCTTAAGGTCCTATTTGGTTCGGGTATAAATTTAAGAGATATAAATTTTTTTATATCTAGGATAGTTTGTTATTCCGGAATAATCAAGTATAAAAGTTAAATTGCGTTTGGTTCAAAAATTGGTATTTTCTGGAATAAAAAAAATTATGTTTGGTTAAAATTATGGGATAGTAGAGAATAGTAAAAAAAAATAATAGATTTTTTATCAAGATACCAATTTTACCCTTACCTTATATATATATATAAATTAATTTTAATTATTATAAATTAATTAAAATAATAATTTAATTGTTAATATTATCTTACCTAAATAAAATAATCTTTTATATTTTATAGTATATATTTTAGTAAATAATAATTAGTAAACAAAATTAATAAACATAATTAGTAAATAAAATATAAAATAATTTTTATATTTTATAGTATATTTATTAAATAAAATTAGTAAACATAATTAGTAAATAGTATATTTTAGTAAATATAGTCTCAGATAGTAAGCTAAGCCAAAGCAAAAAAAAAAAAAAAAAAAAAAAATTCATTCATTGTCCCTAGGTATAAACCGTATTCGAGAAGGGAGGTGAAATAGAAATTAACGAGTTATTTTAGAATAACCCGTTAAGCTGAAAATATTTTAAATTTTGATCTCTATGCTTTTTTCCCTCTTGTTTAGCAAGAATTGAAAGATAAAGGAGATTATTCTCTCTTTATTTCCCAACCAAACGGGAAAGTACATTAACTTGAAAGTTTTAAAAAGTAAACTACAATTTTTTTTTTTTTTTTTTTTTTTTTTTTTTTTTTTTTTTTGTAGTTTAGTCTTAAATCAAATCAAAATAGTTGTTAATTTTTTTTGCAAGAAGTACTAACGAGAGATTTACAATTTAAACCTTACGTACAACAAGCCATGTTACCCACAAAGTGAATCTCTACTGTGTTTCTGTGTACTCCAAAGATTCCTCAATCAACTAAACAACATATGTGACTCTTACATATAAACATCACAATTATTAAAAGGCTCCAAAAATGTCCTTAACGCATAATATGCAACACCCTCACGGATCTACATTTCATTTTGGTTGAGTACACTTTTTTTTTTTTTTTTTTTTTGGTACCAAACTATTAACTTTAACTTGATGTGTTGCTCTTTTACTATAGTGGCACATTTCCTATTTAATTAAAGGAGTAGAGAATAATCAAAGTCCTTATGCTAATTGAGGATCATGTAAAGCTACGAGGCAGAACATAGTTTAGCGCAGACACATAAAAATATATAATTTTATTTTCCTGTCGGACTATGGTATTGTCACGCTCCGAGTTATGCCGAATTCGGACTTGCCTATAGATATGCCGCTTGTACAGTAAAATTCGTACAAGCGAAACGTTTAACCTGCAAAAATAGACAACTACTGCTGTAACACAATATCGGAGTTGAAAGAACTACTAAATACCAAAATATAGACGAGTGTACATCTAATATAAATCCAACAAGTACAAAACCATCTCACAGCTGAAAGTATACATGATATTAGAATGTATAAAAAACTACACTCCCAAAAATAAGCTAAGATGGGCACTCCTTTATCTCGACCACCACTAATATGAAGGGATCTAATTCGCGACTCTTTTATCTCGATCAAATACAACGACATGTGTAAAAGTCTCTGCAAAAAGGGATCAACAATAGAGGGTATGAAACTACTAAAAAGTAGTTCTCAGTGGATACCATCATCGACGTCGACGATCTACCCACTAGGTCTATCAGAGATAAGAGTAAATGTCTATTGAAAAACAAAAAAGAAAAGCTGAAAATGATTCTACAACTATTATACCTCTAAACTAACCATGCAAAAGATAATGCAATGGAAATAAATACATGCATCCACTCTCAAGTGGATATCTAAATGTCACACCCCGAGTTTCAAAAAGCTATCTATTTTTTTTTTTTTTCAGAGTTCAAAATCTGAAACCCAGAACGTGGACAGATTGCCACATGCACAAGGAATCATCCGTTCACACAGACAGAGTCTTCACTATACATGCTCGGCTAGGCAAGTACAGTAATACAATCAGAGAGCAACAATCACTTAACTAAACAAAAATATAAACTTCTACATCTAAATACATCCACAATTACTCATGACATAATCCACAAATACTCCAATCAATAACAAGACGATATCAACTCCTCAATTAAATTGGAAATATCAAGCACTGGGCCACTGTGGCCAAAAGCAGGGGACAACTATCACGCCTCGGGGTCGAAACTGCGACCTGGGCCCACCAACAGATCCGCCGCCCATACGGGAAGCCCCGTATAGACGAAGCATCTAACCTGCAAAAGATAATACTACAGCTATACAGATATCAGAGATGAAAGGTAGACTACTGAAATAAAATAATACAACTCCAAAAGTACAAGTCTGAACCTCACTACAAAAGTCTCTCAAAAATAAAACCCTCAAAAGTAACTAACAACAATAATCTAGCAGACTGTACTACTAAGCTCCAAAAAGAGGTACAGGTATACTCCAAGGACGGGTAGGGAACTAGCTCGCGACTCCCTCACCTCGATCAGCAAAAACAAAGGATCAGCAACTGGAGTAGCAGGAACCGGAGAAAGGGTCCCTGGGAAAAGTCACCACAGCGGGTGAGTAGTTCTCAGTGGGTACCGCCGCCAAGCCCGACGGTCCGCTTACTAAGTCTACTAGAGGCATAAGATAACAGGAAACTATACTAATGTAAAGATAAGCTGGAGAGAAATCTACAGCTATCATGCCTCTATCTACAATGCTCAAAGGGTGATACAGATGAAAATGATGTATTGACTCTAATCCAAATACTCAATCAACCCAATCACAGTGACTGCCACATAGGGTCCAGTCAAACCTGCGCCCATCTACTGCCATTACATCTACGGAGGACTGGACTTACGTAGGGCGTCCGTGACTGCCAAAACTGGCCCAGCCAGAGGGACTGCGTCGACAAGTCGTGATAGCAAAGTAACAGGCCCAACTCCGGAGTGGCACTCGAGTGGCGCGACCCCACCGAAGAAAGTATCCACGCATCTCTGTCGAGCTCAATATGGCTCATGGAGGCTATAATCCAAATCCACGATCAATCAGATCGACAATATCCAACTCACAATACTAACCCACTGGCTGGAGGTACTCAACAACCGGGACTGTCGTCAACCCAACGGCTCCCAAAACAAGACATCCAACTCACAGACGAGAAAGAACCAACCGACACAGTAAGGGTTCGAGAATCCCGAAAGGTCGGTGTCTAGAATCCCAATCAAACAAGAACAGACTTCAGACTCAACTTTTCGAAGTTCTCAACCCCTTAAAGTTCGGGAAAGTCAACTCCCTCGGGAAAAACATTCGGAGGGAACCAATCAGGATCCGAAAGTTCCGGGAGACTAGCACTTACAACCCTATCAAACAAGAACACGTTCTAGGCACAGGCCCCGTAGCTTTCGTCCCCAATAAGGAAACGGCCCCTAGAACCCAGATCACTCAAACCCTCTCGGGTGAGAAAGTTTTGTAAGAAAAGATGACAGTTATTACCAAAAAAATACTTTTATTTAAGAAACCCAATTTAATGAATTTTAGTTATTTAAGAAAATTAATCAAAACAAGTTTTATTTTCCAAACCCAAAAGGAATAATGCCTTCACCCTATCAAATAAGAACAGGCTCTGGCGACCTTTCGGAATTCGGTAGGAAAACAATAGTTTACTAAAATTATGTGTGTCCAAAAACAGTCTGGGTTCAAGGTCCTGCTATCACCAGTTCAACACTACTACAAACACAGTGCTAATGACACTGGTTGGAGAATACCCGACAACCCGGGACCACCATTTACCGAAACGGCTCCTAACACTGGCACAATACTAGTCACAGCTACCAGACTCCACTCGGCCCCCGGGCACGAGTGCTAATGCATCCCACAATAACCCGACCACTCGGCCCACTATCTGGGCAAGGAGAAACTCTAAGTCTAGAAAAAAGGAATGCAAGAGGTGAAAACTAGAACATAAAAGAACCTAGCCCAAGTGAGAGTTTTCTAGAAGTCTGGTTACACATGCAACATATGACAGGGTGCTAGGTCAAGTCCAATACTAACATTTAATCAACACAGATAGAAAGTAATAATCAACATGATCAAAATCACTACACTAGAAAATCCTATCTGATACAACATGCTTTCTAATACTGCTCACATAATGCATGCTCACTAACAATATAAAGTTAGAGAACCGTCCACCAGTTTTGGAGACGAAGCAACCCACCTGAAGCGCGCGTCAATCCAAGATCCAAAAAGGCTGAAACTGAACGGAGACAATCCTCGGATTCCCACGACTCCAACGGGCCCAAAAACACCCAAAAACTCCTCCTGGGTACAAAGATATAATCCAAACATTGCAATCAATAAAAATTCCCAAGATCACTTGCTGCTGAAAAATTAGTCTAGAAAATGCGAAAATACCACCTGCGAGATAATCTCCAAAAATTCCAATAAAAATACGACGGCGATCCTCGCGAAGAGTAGATTTCGATCGAGTCCTCACATGTCGAAATCCAATACTCGAGAACAGTGATAAAAATCTGACAAGCCTCCGCTATCCAGAAAAATCACAAGCAACAAAGGGGTTCAAAGATGCCTCGTAAACCATGCCAAGAACTCAGAATGAAGCAAGGTGATCAACACAGAAATCGAAGGCCTACCTCTCGTGAAACCAACGCCGCAAAAATGATCCAAAAATTCCTTCGGAGTAGCTCTGTGGACCTCATGGACCAAAACGCGACGGAAATGGGCCACCGAAGAAGAAACGTCGCACGCGCCGAATTGCCGAAGCCGTCGATGCCGCGCCCTTCAAAAATTCCGAGACTCCTTCGCAAGGTGCAGCACAAGATGAGGATCAACTTTGCTAAAGGGCTCAGTCACAGTGTGACGACCCGGATCCCCACGACAGGGTTTACTGTTGGCTTGGAGGCTTTTGGGTGTGTGGGTGTGCGTGTCGGGCTCCAGATTTGAGTTTCTGGTGAAATTGGGGCTTGTTTCTTCTCTGGGAGTCCATTTTGGTTGTATGAGGTGTTTGCGCGCTTATTGGAGCCAAGAATGGGACTCGGAACAGAAATTGGATCAAGTTTACTTTTCCGGAGAATTTTGGAAAATTTTAGAAGCGGAATTTGGCCGAACGGACCTCGGATTTGGATTCAGCGCGCGAAAACGAGCAAAATGGACTATTTACTTGAATTTTTCGGAGCCCGGACGCGAAAACACGGAAATCGAGGCATGGGGTACTGTTCCGGCGGCCGGGGAAGCGCCGGCGGCCGCCGGCGGGAGGCGGAGCGCGGCGGAGCAGCCTCGGGCAGGCGGCGGAGCGGCGCGGGCAGGCGGCGAGCGGCGCGGGCAGGCGCGCGGGCGCGCGGGCAGGCGCGCGGTCCACCGCGGGGTCGTGCACCGTACGGATGGGACACGTGGCGCTCTCCTGTTGGTCGGTTCAGCAGGCGCGGTCCACGGAATTTTGGCTTTGGTGCACGGTGAACCGAGGGACACGTGGCGTCGTGTGGTTGGCTGGTTCTGGTGCACCCGGTCCACACGGCGGCGGCGGCTGAGGCGGTGCCTCGGGGCGCGTGCCCGACCCGGGTCCGGCGCCGGCGCGGCCGCGCACGTCGCGCGACGTGCGCGTTGACCAGGGTCGGCGTGGGGGGCGCCACGTGGCGCCCCGTGGTTGGTCCGGCGCACGGGTGCACGATTCCTGGTCGGGACACGTGGCGCCTCGTGATTCGTCAGGGTCGTGCGCCGGGTGCAGGAGGCGGTACGGCAGGACACGTGGCGGCCTGAGAGAGATTCGGGCGCGCACAGTAACGGGCCGGCCCGTTACTGTAGCCGCCCGAAAACTTTCGGGCGCCCGAAAGTCCGGGCCCGAAAGTGAGGAGTTGGCTTTTTGGGCTTCTTTTCCTTGGGGGCCTATAAATAGGTCACTTGGGCCGCATTTTTGAGCCCTTTCCGAGAAGAATTAGCCAATGCTCCCTTTACCAAAGTTCTTCCTCTTCCTCTTGGGAATCTCCTGGTGAAGTTTCAGAAAATCTGGAAGCCGCGACGACTGTGTCTTCTACCTCGAAGTGCGGAGCGACGGATTTCTGTTGAAGGCCCAATATCGTCGCATTTCGGTCTAAAATTTCCACAGAGCTACCCCGACATCCGATTTCAGCGATTTTTGCGGCGTTGGATTCACGAGAGGTAAATCTTCGACTTTCGTGTTGAGTGTTTTGCCTGGATTTGGGTTTTTGGCACGGATTTCGAGGCATTTCTGAGCCGCTGTTTTTGTTGTGAGATTTCTGGACAGCACTCACTTCGCGGATTTTTATCTCCTCATCCGGACATCGGAATTCGACGATTCAAGAGCCTATCGACATCTACACTTCGCGAGGATCGTCGTGATATTTTTATTGGGATTTTAGAAAATTTATTTTCAGGTGAAAATTTCGTGTGAACAGGAACTATGCTTGCAGATTTTGGAATAGTGATTTTATGTGTGATTTGGTTGTAATTGTGAGTTGTGGTTGTACCCAGGACATTGTAAGCACCACTATGGTGCTCTTTGCTTAGTGGACTCGGAGTTTTATCAGCTTCTGGGCTTGTTATCTGTATCATCCTGGACAGTTAGCGCGGTCAGGTGGGTGATCCTGCTTTCAATACCTATGGACTGCACTCTAATTCTATGATTATTAAGTGCATGCATGATAGTATATGAGCTGTTTAATCTGTGCAAATTGAATGTTAGTACCCCCAGTTGACAGTTGTTAAATCTGATGACCTCATTGAACCACTTGCAGTATTTGAACTCTTACAGCAGGAAAACTCAACTTAGCTTTATTGTCAGTAAATTATTTATTCATGCACGATTAGACAACAGAAAATGTGAACATGTATTTAGATTTGCTCATCACCTTAGCTTTTCCCCAGTGGTTGTACCTTTGTCGTTCTGACATTGTGATTCTTTCCCGGGTCACGGGTTGGGAGGTTTAGTAGCTATGATGCATTGTACTCGTGTCTGGGGACCGAGTAGTGTTGGTAGCAGTCTGTAGGTTGTTCATCATTGAGATAGTGATAGTGATAGTGATAGGGACAGTGGATCTGGGATCTTTGGGACATGGTCACAGTGACAGTGTGGATTTTAGCCAGTGAGTGAGACAGTGATTGGATCATAGCCTGCATGTGCCACCTTTGTGCTGGACAGTGTTGCGCAGTTGTTTGACTCGAGCGGGTCGCTCCCCTCGAGTGCCACTCCGGAGTAGGCGAGACCGGGTTGTAGTACCGGCTTGAGATTGAGCTATGTACCGGGTTGGAGTACCGGACATACCTACAGTAGTAGGTAGGCGCAGGTTTGACTGAGCCCGTTGTGGCAGTCAGTTTGGATTGGGTATTCTGAGTTGAGTGTCAGTTGTGGCATATCGTCATATCGTTCCTCCCCTTGAGCATTGTAGATAGGGGCATAGTAGCAGTAGGTGCTTACTTTCCAGCTTTTCATTCTGCATTTCTTTTGTTACTTTTATCTCTAGTAGACTTAGTGGGCAGACCGTCGGGCTTGTTGGCGGCACCCACTGAGAACTACTGTGGGAGGTAGTTCTCACACCCGTCGTGGTGTCTTTTCCCCAGGGACTCCAGCTCCAGTTCCTGCGGTGCCTGTTGCTGATCCTGCTCTTTCAGATCGAGGTAAGGGAGTCGCGAGATAGATCCCTTCCCCCTTCAGCTTCTGTGTGGCATAGAGGTACCCCTATATTTTGGTTGTGTGATGTTTGAGAGATTATGTAGTGAGGTATCGAGTTGTACTTTTCTGCTTTCTTTGAGAGACTTTTGTATTTTGGTGAGGAAATGTTGTATATATTGTGAAAGGCTGTTCTATTTTCTGTTCATAGTTAGTTCTTCCTTACTGCTCTGATATCTGCTAGTATAGTAATCTATTTTTGCAGGTTTGACGCTACGTCTCTACGGGGCTTCCTGTAGGGGCGGCGGATCTGTTGGCGAGCCCGGGGTACAGTTCTGACCCCGGGGCGTGACAGATTAGAGTGGTATCAGAGCTTAGGGTGTAGGTCTTGAGGACTTAGGAACCCTAGGCTTATGGTTAAACCCTAGGATGACCCACGTGAGAGCCGAGACTTTTGGCGGAAGTCTTGATTGGGTATCTAACTCTCCCGAGTGGATAGGGACGAGTGATAGACATGTCGTCCTTTTGTAGTGACTATGTTGGCTGCAGACAACATAGTGCTTCGGAAAGGGGGACATGCCTTTTGACTTCCGCTAGATTGGGTCGAGTGTTGCTTTTGGTTTTGATTGTGTGTGTTTTGTCCCTCAGGTGGGAATGCCTCCTCGACGTTCGATGGTGACGCGTTCGCAGCCTTCGTCCTCAGAGCCCGAGCAGGAGGACTCGGGGCGAGGACCACAGGCTGAGATTCTGGAGCTCCGTGCCCAGATGGCACAGTTGGCTGAGGCGGCTAGACGCCAGGAGGAGGCAGTGGCGCGGCTGACGCTCTTATTGGAGCAGAGAGCACAGCCGGCAGTGGTACCCCCTGAGGCTTCGCCGGTACCTTCTTCCCCTGTTGTGGCACCCCCTGTGGTGCAGCCGGCGCCAGCGGTTCCTGCTGAGCCGGTTTCGAGTAGGCCACCGGCTGGGACGACGGGAGTGTTGACTGAGACAGAGCAGCGGGAGGTTGTTGATTTACTGATGAGACTGCGGCGGTTCGACCCGCCCCGCTTTTCGGGCATGGATACTGAGCCTTGGGCAGCCGAGACTTGGATTACCACCTTGGAGCGCCACTTTGAGAGCTTATTTGTGGATGAGAGGTATCGGGTTATTCTGGCTACTCACTTTCTGGAGAGCAACGCCGAGGCGTGGTGGCGGCGTGTGCGACCCGCTGGTCCACCGGGGACGCAGCTTCTTTCCTGGACCGAGTTTCGGAGCATGTTGTTAGGAGCGTTCTTTCCTGAGAGCGTCCGACAGCGACTGGAGGAGCGGTTGAAGAATCTCCGCCAGGGAGATAGGCCTGTGCACTTATACATAGCGGAATTTAACCAGCTATTGGCTTGTGTGCCTCATGTGGCTAGAGATGAGAGCCATCGTGTTTATATGTTTGAGAGAGGACTTCGCCGAGACATCTATCAGTTTGTCCGCTCCCGCCGACTGCAGACCTTGGAGGCCTCGATGGAGCAGGCTTTGTATGTGGAGAGTGGAGAGGCCGTGATGGATGAGGTATCTCCGGCCCCTGTAGCGACTTCTGGGGCGAAGCGCCCGGCATCTCCGGAGGAGGGGCAGTCTAGTAGGCAGGGACCCCCGAGACCCCACGTTCCCACTCGCAGGGCCAGGGGTACCAGGGACATCAGAGATCGGGGGCGTCTCGCCAGGTACAGCAGCAGCGTCGACCCCCACGACAGCAGACTTTTCAGCAGCAGCGCCCTGATCGGTGTGTTATCTGTGGAGGCCCACACCTACCGACTCAGTGCCCGCAGAGACAGGGCCATTGTTTTCGCTGCGGGCAGGCCGGTCACTTTGCGAGCGTGTGCCCTAGAGCCGGCCACCCAGCTCCTTCATCTGCATCTGCACCGTATGTTCCTTTCCAGTCAGCCGATCCTTCTGCGGCCTATAGCAGGCCCGATGTTGCCTCATCTTCTTCCCGACAGCCAGAGCGACGTCCCCCGGCACCGAGCGGTCGTGTTTATGCCGCTCAGGTTGAGGACACTTCAGCAGCAGAGCAGGTCGTCGCAGGTATTAGTCTGTTCTCAGCAGTCCGTGCTCGGGCTCTTTTGTTACCAGTGTATCTTATTTATTCATCTGTAGAGTTTTTGCATCCATCTGCATGGTATCAGGGCATGTGCATCTTAGTGTAATTTAGGGGTAGAGATTTTGTGACCTGCATTAGCGTTCGGATTCATCCTAGTATCTTCCAGCAGAGGCGAATTTTGGACATGATCAGAACAATTGGGCTTTGAACGGCGCGCCGATTGATGTGTTGGTTCAGTTGCAGCTCCCCGACTCAGATTGAGCGCTTGGGATGGACCAGTTGGTGCGGCATCGTACAACATTCGATTGCGAACGGAGAATAGTGGCCTTCCCGCAAGATGGACGACAGAAGATCATTTCTACTGGGTACTAAGACATCTTCCCTGCAGCAGTGGCTTCAGCGGCTTTGGGTTAGGCGCGACTTGTCGAGCGTAGGTGACGCCTAGGACTAGAGGGTTTGTCTCTAGGGGTCTTGGTTAGAGTGGTGTTTCTTTTAGGGGCACGGGTAGACCGTAGCTTCCGTTTTGTTGTCGCAGCAGGAACGGCATCAACCCTTCTCTCCCTTATTTTTCCACTCTTATGCTGAAATTCGCGAACAGGATAAAAGATACAAAAGACTACTCCAGAAGTAGGGACAGTGCCCGAACCCGTCCTTGTTGGTTTAGGGCAAGGGCACTGGTCTCTCGGAACTTTCGAACTGTTCGCTAATTTCAGTTGTTTTCTAAATCTGAGAGTTGGGGATTGATGACCTTCCTACTGGTGGGGCTCTTTCCTTTCCTGTTAAGTTTTGTAGCTTAATTCGAATAGTTTGGAGGCGTAGAGTTGGCTGTTCTTTTAGTCCTCGGTGTTTGAGAATTCCTGAGTTTCCGCGGTTGGACGCGCTTTGTGGAGAGTTTGTAGCGACTGGGGAGTCGGAGTTTGTGTGTTGGAGGCTTACCTTGGGCTTGGAGACTCCCTTTTGAGCTGTGTTTGTTTCGAGGACGAAACTTTCTTTTAGTGGGGGAGGATGTGAGGACCCGGATCCCCACGACAGGGTTTACTGTTGGCTTGGAGGCTTTTGGGTGTGTGGGTGTGCGTGTCGGGCTCCAGATTTGAGTTTCTGGTGAAATTGGGGCTTGTTTCTTCTCTGGGAGTCCATTTTGGTTGTATGAGGTGTTTGCGCGCTTATTGGAGCCAAGAATGGGACTCGGAACAGAAATTGGATCAAGTTTACTTTTCCGGGGAATTTTGGAAAATTTTAGAAGCGGAATTTGGCCGAACGGACCTCGGATTTGGATTCAGCGCGCGAAAACGAGCAAAATGGACTATTTACTTGAATTTTTCGGAGCCCGGACGCGAAAACACGGAAATCGAGGCATGGGGTACTGTTCCGGCGGCCGGGGAGGCGCCGGCGGCCGCCGGCGGGCGGCGGAGCGCGGCGGAGCAGCCTCGGGCAGGCGGCGGAGCGGCGCGGGCAGGCGGCGAGCGGCGCGGGCAGGCGCGCGGGCGCGCGGGCAGGCGCGCGGTCCACCGCGGGGTCGTGCACCGTACGGATGGGACACGTGGCGCTCTCCTGTTGGTCGGTTCAGCAGGCGCGGTCCACGGAATTTTGGCTTTGGTGCACGGTGAACCGAGGGACACGTGGCGTCGTGTGGTTGGCTGGTTCTGGTGCACCCGGTCCACACGGCGGCGGCGGCTGAGGCGGTGCCTCGGGCGCGTGCCCGACCCGGGTCCGGCGCCGGCGCGGCCGCGCACGTCGCGCGACGTGCGCGTTGACCAGGGTCGGCGTGGGGGCGCCACGTGGCGCCCCGTGGTTGGTCCGGCGCACGGGTGCACGATTCCTGGTCGGGACACGTGGCGCCTCGTGATTCGTCAGGGTCGTGCGCCGGGTGCAGGAGGCGGTACGGCAGGACACGTGGCGGCCTGAGAGAGATTCGGGCGCGCACAGTAACGGGCCGGCCCGTTACTGTAGCCGCCCGAAAACTTTCGGGCGCCCGAAAGTCCGGGCCCGAAAGTGAGGAGTTGGCTTTTTGGGCTTCTTTTCCTTGGGGGCCTATAAATAGGTCACTTGGGCCGCATTTTTGAGCCCTTTCCGAGAAGAATTAGCCAATGCTCCCTTTACCAAAGTTCTTCCTCTTCCTCTTGGGAATCTCCTGGTGAAGTTTCAGAAAATCTGGAAGCCGCGACGACTGTGTCTTCTACCTCGAAGTGCGGAGCGACGGATTTCTGTTGAAGGCCCAATATCGTCGCATTTCGGTCTAAAATTTCCACAGAGCTACCCCGACATCCGATTTCAGCGATTTTTGCGGCGTTGGATTCACGAGAGGTAAATCTTCGACTTTCGTGTTGGGTGTTTTGCCTGGATTTGGGTTTTGGCACGGATTTCGAGGCATTTCTGAGCCGCTGTTTTTGTTGTGAGATTTCTGGACAGCACTCACTTCGCGGATTTTTATCTCCTCATCCGGACATCGGAATTCGACGATTCAAGAGCCTATCGACATCTACACTTCGCGAGGATCGTCGTGATATTTTTATTGGGATTTTAGAAAATTTATTTTCAGGTGAAAATTTCGTGTGAACAGGAACTATGCTTGCAGATTTTGGAATAGTGATTTTATGTGTGATTTGGTTGTAATTGTGAGTTGTGGTTGTACCCAGGACATTGTAAGCACCACTATGGTGCTCTTTGCTTAGTGGACTCGGAGTTTTATCAGTTCTGGGCTTGTTATCTGTATCATCCTGGACAGTTAGCGCGGTCAGGTGGGTGATCCTGCTTTCAATACCTATGGACTGCACTCTAATTCTATGATTATTAAGTGCATGCATGATAGTATATGAGCTGTTTAATCTGTGCAAATTGAATGTTAGTACCCCCAGTTGACAGTTGTTAAATCTGATGACCTCATTGAACCACTTGCAGTATTTGAACTCTTACAGCAGGAAAACTCAACTTAGCTTTATTGTCAGTAAATTATTTATTCATGCACGATTAGACAACAGAAAATGTGAACATGTATTTAGATTTGCTCATCACCTTAGCTTTTCCCCAGTGGTTGTACCTTTGTCGTTCTGACATTGTGATTCTTTCCCGGGTCACGGGTTGGGAGGTTTAGTAGCTATGATGCATTGTACTCGTGTCTGGGGACCGAGTAGTGTTGGTAGCAGTCTGTAGGTTGTTCATCATTGAGATAGTGATAGTGATAGTGATAGGGACAGTGGATCTGGGATCTTTGGGACATGGTCACAGTGACAGTGTGGATTTTAGCCAGTGAGTGAGACAGTGATTGGATCATAGCCTGCATGTGCCACCTTTGTGCTGGACAGTATTGCGCAGTTGTTTGACTCGAGCGGGTCGCTCCCCTCGAGTGCCACTCCGGAGTAGGCGAGACCGGGTTGTAGTACCGGCTTGAGATTGAGCTATGTACCGGGTTGGAGTACCGGACATACCTACAGTAGTAGGTAGGCGCAGGTTTGACTGAGCCCGTTGTGGCAGTCAGTTTGGATTGGGTATTCTGAGTTGAGTGTCAGTTGTGGCATATCGTCATATCGTTCCTCCCCTTGAGCATTGTAGATAGGGGCATAGTAGCAGTAGGTGCTTACTTTCCAGCTTTTCATTCTGCATTTCTTTTGTTACTTTTATCTCTAGTAGACTTAGTGGGCAGACCGTCGGGCTTGTTGGCGGCACCCACTGAGAACTACTGTGGGAGGTAGTTCTCACACCCGTCGTGGTGTCTTTTCCCCAGGGACTCCAGCTCCAGTTCCTGCGGTGCCTGTTGCTGATCCTGCTCTTTCAGATCGAGGTAAGGGAGTCGCGAGATAGATCCCTTCCCCCTTCAGCTTCTGTGTGGCATAGAGGTACCCCTATATTTTGGTTGTGTGATGTTTGAGAGATTATGTAGTGAGGTATCGAGTTGTACTTTTCTGCTTTCTTTGAGAGACTTTTGTATTTTGGTGAGGAAATGTTGTATATATTGTGAAAGGCTGTTCTATTTTCTGTTCATAGTTAGTTCTTCTTACTGCTCTGATATCTGCTAGTATAGTAATCTATTTTTGCAGGTTTGACGTTACGTCTCTACGGGGCTTCCTGTAGGGGCGGCGGATCTGTTGGCGAGCCCGGGGTACAGTTCTGACCCCGGGGCGTGACACACAGCAGGGCTCGGGAAAATGGGCTAAAGGCCCAAGAATCGGCCTATTTATAGGCCTCCACCAAAAAAACCCAAAAATCCAAGTTTATTGGGCTTTCGGGCCCAACATTCGGGCGCCCGTTGCGATTCGGGCGGCTACAGTGCCCGAATCCCGCGCCCCGGCCCGGCCCGCGATGAGAGCCCGGATCCACTTGGCTCCGACGCGTGTCCCGAACAGCGGACAGTGCGTGCGGAGCTAATAGGCTCACGCCACATGGCCCCGACCGCGGATCGTGGGGCGGTGGCGCCCGCCAATCGCAGGGCGCCACGTGGCGCCCCCACGTTGGCGGTCACCTGCCCCACCTGGCCCGCCTGCTCCACGTACACCTGCCCCCGTGCCGCGAGGACCGCGCGTTCATGTTCCCGCCAATCCGGCGCCGCTACGTGGCCCGCCCCGGTCCACTGCACCCACCGCGCGCGCCAATGGATCGCGCCGCGAGAGCCCGCCAACCAGGAGCTGCCACGTGTCCCCCGCGCCCAAACCATGCTCCAGCGCAACTCTCTATGGACCGCGCCGCGTGCGCCGGCCAATCAAAGGCCGCCACGTGGCATCCAGCCAGTCCACGGCTTCCCCGTGCACCAAAATGCACAGAAAACTTCTGGGTGTCCCTTTTGGGCATCCGGACTCCGAAAAACACAAATAAATATCTGATTTTCGACGTTTTTCCGTGCTGAATCCAAATCCGACATCGGATTAGCCTGAAGCCCTTTCTAAAATCCGACAAAAACAGCCGGAAGGCAGGCTCAATCCAGAAGCCTCACAAAGTCCGTCCGACGTGTCCAATTGACGCATTGCGGGTCCGACACACCAATAATAAGTGTTCCACAATATGGGTCATGGGAAAAGTTGCACGGGGATCGGGGTCACCACAACAACTCTATCGCGATAGCTCACTGAATCGTCCCGACATCTCAGCACCTGAATGACCTGAAATGGTCACCCAAAAGGTGTGAGATATAACAACAATGTATCCCACTGGGCACGACGGGCTGAGAAATAGCAAGTTGTACATACCGAATACTGTAATAAGCGGATAGCAAAATGAGATATGATCTATAAGATAAATCATGCTGAAATAAAATTAAGTACTCATGAAGTAAGCTGAATATACTATAACTGGCACTCAGACGATCCCGGTCAATCTCAAAGTACATAGATAAAGATCATGCAATAACACAGAGGAGGTATGATAATCCATGAATATCAAAGCGGTAAACAAAAGTACAAACAATCATGTGCCAGTCATACTAATAATGCTGAAGTAACAATGCAAATCATGCATCAATGCTAGAATTGAAATACCCAATCAATGCCGTCATAGGTCACAAGGACTTGGACCAATGCCAAAGCCGGCACGTTCGGCTGACATATAACCTGGCACCATCGGTGCACTAAGGGGCACACGTGTCGCCACAATCGTCCACCATATGCAGTCTGGGGCTCACGGGTCGTCACTATCGACCACTTCACCGGTAAAAACACCAATATAGGAATCAATCCACAGGCGTACGTGAAATGAATAGCTAGTGCTATGGCAATCATAATGCTGATACTAGCTCAAGCTCGTGGTCCAAAGACCGAACAATCGGCAACAAGCCGGAAAATCCCTGTCGGGATGTTGAAAGCTGTAATCTCAACTGATGTTGTATAACTGAAGCTATATCTGTCACGCCCTGAGTTTCGAAAAGAAGGCTAATTTTTTTTTTTTTTTTTTTTTTTTTTTTTTTTTTTTTTTTTTTTTTTTTTTTTTTTATCAGAGTTTTAAAGCAATACAAGACATGAGCAGATCGCCACATATATAGAAAAATTCTCTGTTTCCTTGGACACAGCCTTTCCTATACATGCACGGCAAGACACTTACAACCAATATCAGAGTATTCTAAACTACGCATCCAACTACATAATCAATTAGCCATTTTAAAACATTATTACAATTATCATTTACATAAATACATGATATGCGGAAAATAAATAAACTGGCGACAAAGGGTCAGTGCTATCGCGACAGCCTCACCAACACGTCCCGATATCTCACCACCCGACGGACCTGAAATGTTGGTTACCCAAAGGGTGTGAGATACAACATACAATGTATCTCAGTGGGCACGACGGGCAGAGAAATAGCTAATCATACCTACTGGTATACAATAATCAGCGGATAGTAAAAATCAGTAGATAAGGCAGATATAACAGGCTGTTAACTGAATAATCATGAATACAGTGCTGAGCATATCAAGTTACTGAATACTAAAGTAAGAGCATGCTGATATAGATACTGAATAAAGAAACTGAGCAATCACAAGAGTACAATTACTAAGCATGCTAGTAGGTAAACAATGCATCAATAGTAGAATAACCAAATATCCAATCAAAGCCACCATATTGGTCAACAAGACCTAAGGGAAAACGCCGAACCTGGCACTAACCTGGCTGACATACCCCGGCACCCTCGGGCACTAACCTGGGGGTCAACACCCCGGCACCCTTGGGCACTAACCTGGGGGTCACGGGTCCATCCTCTGTCACGCCCCGGGGGTTTAAATAAGCGAAAAACGTGTACATTTTTTTTTTTTTTTTCAGAACACCAGTCAGTCACGTGCACAGATCCGCCACATACGCGAGTGTCCTCGACGAACCAAATAGAGCGACCCTTGCGTATGCATGGCATAGGATAAAACAACTATTCTGTAACCACACCAGTCAATGATGAAAGGAAAAGGAAAAACAAAAATAGTAAACATACAAATTATCCAAGAGGGCCACCAAAATTTTGAAATGATAAATCCACGGATTGTAAAACGGTGCCCACACGACACCTAATTTTTAAAATTATTTTCGCAATCTCTTTCTTTGATTTAAAAATTGGCCGTACCAACAGGTAATAAGGAAAAACTGTTCATCCACAAAAAACATAACACAATCCCAACATCCACCATAAAGTATCACACGCACGTAAGCTAACTAACCGAAATAATCAAATCATGATAAAGAAAAAGTCACCAGCCCAAAACGATGCTAAAGTCCTTTAGTCGCAGCCTCACCGTTGTCCTAGATCCCACCCCCGACCGAACCTGTCACAGTGTAGAAAGTCAGTGACACAAAGAGTAAGAGGTAAAACATAAAAAGTGTAAGATGCTATAAAAGACTGAGAATAAGGCAAACCGAAAGACTAGAGCACCCACACTCCCCATCGAGTAGTCAACCGTAACCCCTGCAAACCGAAACAGAGCACCTGCTAAAACGGTCCAAAGACCTCAGGCAAAAGAAAACACCTTGCTCTCAACTTGGTGCTTTTAACCCCCCCACGGCACTTGTGCAGCACCGTAAGTAACCACAATGGGTCCCCACTACGTCACCTTGTGGGGTTCACGGGTCAACGTACCACCTCTCCGGAAAAGTATACCGACGCGGTGGCCAAACCGCTGGTGTGCGTGCAAGCATCCATGAGCATAAAACCAAAGTCAACGTGTATCATAGAGCACCGCGACGCTCAGTCGCAACAGATAATAATGATAAGAATTCTTATGCGTAATAGAGGTTAGTCAAGATTCAAAGCCGCAATTACTTTACTCTTACGTATAAAAAACAAAACCAAACGCCAAAAATGCAGGAAAGGGTACCCACCTCAAAATGCGTCGACCGAAACGATCGGAACCGATCCGCGCCCTCGCACGACTCCCGGACCTAAAAAGTCCCCAAAAGAAACAACATGTAAGACTAAACATGCCTGCGAAAACCGTAGACCCGACCGCTGACCGAGAAAAGCCTGACAGCACCACGAACAAAGAACCGAAAGACCCAAACTACCCGGGTAAAAACCGAGACCAAAAAATGCAAGGGTGGAAACATAAACCGGGCAGCGGCGGCTTGGCAACCCCGCACGGGCAAATTCCCAGCGCGGCGCGCGCTCTATGCGGAGCAGCCCCGCGCGGGCTGCAGCCCCGCGCGGGTGAGCGCAGCGTGCGGTGCAGCCACACGCGGGCTGCAGCCCCGCGCAGGTGCGCGCAGCATGCGGTGCAGCCCCCGCGCGAGCGCGCGCTGCAAGCGGAGCAGCCCCGCGCGGACGCGCGCAGCGTGCGGTGCTGCCCCACGCGGGCACCAGCCCCGCGCGGGCACCAGCCCCGCGCGGGCACCAGCCCCGCGCGGGCACGCGCTGCATGCGAAGCAGCCCCACGCGGGTGCGCGCAGCGTGCGGTGCGCGCAGCGTGCGGTGCAGCCCCGAGCGAGCACCAGCCCGCGCGGGCGCGCGCTGCAAGCGCAGCAGCTCCGCGCGGGCTGCAGCTACGCGCGGGCTGCAGCCCCACGCGGGTGTGCACAGCGTGCAGTGCAGCCCCGCGCGGGCACCAGCCCCGCGCGCGTGCGCGCTGCATGCAATGCGGGCGGCGGCCCCGCTCGGCAACTTCCCGCGTGGGCGCAAGGTGCGGTAAGGCCTCGCGGCTGCGGCGCGCCAGTGCAACACGGCAGCGGCTATCAACAGCACAAGCAAAACCAAAACGGCGAAACCCCCGACGTAAAAACGCACAAAACGAAAAACAACGGGCTAACCTTGCACTCACGGAGAAGAATAGGAAGAAGGAGAAGAACTCGTTCCTCGCAGTTGATGAGAATCCGGTTCCGCTCCGCGCCTCCGGCACGTTGATCCACGAAGAAGAATGGAATTGCTCTCTTTTTCTCTCCGAACTAGGGTTTTCGTTTCTTGAAAGATATTAATTAAATAAATAAATATTATATTTCTCTTGTACGTACAAAATAAAACCCTTATTCGATAAATAAAAGAAAGATTCATATCTCCTCGAAAAGCGTGCCGCTCATCAAATGTCCCGTGTCAACTAGCACGGATCCCGATGCACACGACGAATGTCCCGTGTCAACTAGCACGGATCCCGATGCACACGACGAACACCTAGACCTTCAAAACCCCATTTCGAGAGATCCGCAAATCGGATTTCAGATCCGATCGCTTTGCCGTTCACCGATTTTCGAGCTCTATCACAGAAAAATTTCTGCAAGCACCGACGTTCTACCCAAGAAAACTCGATAATTTAATCCCCTAACAACTAATTTACTCAAAAAGAATTAAAAAGAAAAATAAAAAAGGTCGTGATACTACATCCTCAGACCACTTTACCGGCAAAGAACGCAAGTGGGGGATCAGGCCCACGACGTACGTGAAGTACAGCGGTGCGTGGCGATTATAATGCTGATGCTCAAGCTCACGGTCTACAGACCGGATAATCGGCAACAAGCCGGAAATCCCCACAGGGATGCAGTAACTGAAGGCCAATCAAATCTCATCTCATGCAATACTGAATGCAAGAAACAATGGCTGTCTGTACAAGAGTAATATCCAAGATATACTGAGAAACATAGTAAATATCTGATAGCTAGCTAATGACCAATCAGGCATGGCAAAAGTCCAAGATATAAGCTAAATGACCAATCCAACATGAACAGTGTCCAAGTATAAGCTAGATGACCAATCCAACATGAAGAGTGTCTAAGTATAAGCTAGATGACCAATCCAACATGAAGAGTGTCTAAGTATAAGCTAGATGATCAATCAGGCAGGATAAATGTCTAGATATAATCAAGCATGGTATAACATCTAGATATAAGCTGATAATAATCAATCAACGGAAGGAATGCTCAAATATAAAATCAAGGCTACCACAAGAACAGGGGTCCGACCAAATAAGGTACCCCAGAGGGCCAAAGAGATAAAGCCCGGACCGAAGATAAACCCATCTGTGTATAGGCGGACCAACGACTCCACCAGGAGGCTCGCGGGCCGGAGTCAGACTGCAAAGACCTGAATCATGAATACTGATCAGGAAATGACTCACACATACCCAAACCACAGACTCACTATGCACATAGAGCTTATATCTGGATCTTTTCCTAATTACCGCAAATCAATTTTCACTGAACGAAAGCCATCGGATCTCCAACGAAAAATTTAAAGATCATGGGCACACAGCCCAAGACAGCACATGAGGTAACAATTGCGTTTAGACCCCTAGGGTTTTGTAAAATTGCATAATTACATGTATTTTAGAGCCTTTTTCGCTCGTAATAATTTTCAAAGCATTTTTAAATCGAACCGAGGCCACCAGCAGGTGGGCCTCAACACTTTGAACACCGTGCTTACCATTTGGAAGCAGCACGAGACCCGAGGACAACTTCGGGCCATCCTTTACTAAGGTAAATTGGCTTAACTTGCATTTTAAATTCTTCTACTTGGTCTATAGCCCAACTAAGGTGAGCATCATGTTTATCATGTCACAGAGGTTCGAGGGCTCACTCTAGTGCAGCCTCACACATGCTGGATCAAAGGAACCAGAGCTCACACACAAGATGGCCCAAGATGACTCCACCCACACATCCACTCAGTCATATTTGAAACTGAAGTGAGCATCAAGCTCAGGGGAACATATGGAGTCAGGGGCTCACCATCTGGATGGTGCAAGTTGGTCGGAACAGTGCAGGGAGCAAGCTCGGCCATGAACACATGCTCCAAGAGCTCAAGAATGGCCACATGGCAAAACCTTTATTTTGGTGGCCAACAGAGGCAAGCACCAACCTCAGTAACTCGAGAGCATCCTCAGGAGTGCAGCCAGGTCGGTCGCCGGGCGCGCGGTGGCCGGAGCTAGGCCATGCGGCGATCTTGGAGTCCCAATAATGGCACCTCTCTATCAAAGGGTTCTTAGGTGCAATGGACAGCACTGAAGCTTCTATAGGTTAATTAATGAAGGTCTGGGCAACCCTCGACCGACGGCGAGCGGCGGATGGCCGGCCGCTATTAACGAGGTCCAGCTTGGCCCATCCATGGCGGATCTTCATCCAACCTGCAAGGACCACATGCAAAGGTATGGATCGACTCCTCACTACACCATGAAGCTAACCAGGGCCTTGGCCGGCGTCGGGGAGCAGAAGCGGCGCCGAAGCAAGAAGCTCGGCCAAGTGCATTTTTTCCCGAAACTAGGGCACGATGCCACGACCTCCACAATGTACCAACTCCTCCCAAATTTGGTGGAGAGGGTCCAGAGGTCCAACAGAAGCTTCCCTTCATTTTAGTTTTTGTCCAAAACTATCGGGAGCAAAGATAGCTCAAGGCGGAGCTCTAATAGTTTTCCGGCAGTGTAACTTCACCGCAGGCCAACCGGCGACTTCCCAATTTCGGGGCTGGGCTGGGAGACTCCCCAGGTCATGAGGAAGTTACTTCCAAAGGTCTCAGGTCCAAGGAACCAAAGGAAGGGAGCACCTACCTCGCCGGAGTTGGAGAAGAAAGAAAGAAACGGGCTTCCTTCCCAGGCATCGCGCGGCCACGGCGCACCTTGGGCTTCCTCGGGCGCACTCCCAGGAAGTAAAGGATGATCTCAGGAAGCGCAGAGAGAAGTTGGAGGGTCCTAGGTGTTGTCTTCTCCTTCCTCACTCATGTACGGCCATCCATGCATGGAACGCGACTCCTCGGCGACTCAGGACTCCGGGGTCGATTTCATCTGATCGAGAGGATGCAGAGGTTGTGAAGAAAGGCCATAATTTCCCAGAATGGCCTCTTGTAACCCCCACAAAAACCAAAGAGTCACATTGAAATAAATGTGCATTTTTGTAACAAAATGCTCCTAGGTCCTGCACCATTAGCTTCCAGCCCCAGGGTCCCTACTGTAGGTGAAATTGCATCCATGTCCCTCTCAAAAAAAAACTCATTCCATTTGGTGCATAAAATGTGGACCACATTGCGAAAATACCACTATTTTTATCCCTTTTCATGCTTTTCGAGGCACTAGAGTCGTCGAAATGGAAAACGGATTT
>CM054932.1:3307886-3424560 GCA_029168755.2 Tillandsia fasciculata
TTTTTTTTTTTAAAAAAAATAGCATACTACCTTTTTAGTTTATTTTTAAAATAAATTAAAGCTAAAAATATGAAATATTTAGAATTTTAAATCAGATATCGGATATCAACCACCAATAGGGATGTCAACGGGTCGGATTCGGGACGGATTTTCAAAAAATTCGAACCCGAACCCGAACCAAACTACCAAATCCGAATCCAAATCCTAATCCGACGGACTTAAAAAAATTCATATCCAAATTCGAACCCGACCAAAAAATCCAAAACTCGAATCCGAAAATCCACCCAAACAATTATTTTTTTTTTTTTCTCTTTACAATATTTCAAAATATATTATATTAAATTTAAAATTTTAAAATATAAATATAAATTTAAAATTTTAAAATATAAATATAAATTTAAATTTAAATTTTTAAAATGTAAATTTAAATATAATATCAGATATTTATATACATATAAATTATAATCAGGTTTAATTCAGATTCGGATTCGGATTGGGTACAATCAAAATTTATATTAAAATTTAAATTTGTCAAATTTTTATTTTTTATATTGATATTCAAATTCATATCCGTTTAACATAGTATAAATTTATTTCTCTCGAATTCAGATTAGAATAAAATTTTAAATATTCGTACCGACATACCTAACCACCAAAACCTATAATTTTAATTTTAGACTCAGTATTCATGACTCCTCACTTTTTCTGGGAAAAATCAAACAGGACCCCGCAAAACCGATAGTAGTATGTATGGCAGGAGCAGGAACAGGAACAGTCACGTGCGCGGCAGGTCGCACGTGGCAGGCGTAGGACACGAGTCAAATCAGAAGAGAGCTCAACAGTCCAGGCAATTATATGTCCTGCATGTCACGTGGCCTCATCACTTTTTATTAGTAGGCTCAGCACAACAAAAGAGATGGGTACAAAGGAAAGAAAGAGAGAAAGGACACTTCCACATCACCACCTTTCACATGATTTGTGTTTTTTTTTTTTTTTTTTTTTTTTTTTTGGTTTCATTTCATTTCCGTGCTTTTTGTGCGCTTTTGGGGGCTTAAACAGCACTTGGAATGTGGATGGTTTACTGACATATAAAATTTTATTCGAATTAATTAATACTAAATAAATATAATTTTATATTTAGTCAATTTAATTCTGGTGTGAATTTCAGATTTCTTTTGGTGTGAATTTTATACTAAATAGATTTCTTTCTTTTGGGTTAATGCTAAATATACATCCCTAAATAAAAAATATACATCTTATATTTTATTCATTTAAAATATGGTAAATTTTATCAGTCATTTTGAAATGACCGGTGAATAAATTCTCATCATCAGATGGAGTGGGGTGCATATATACACCTATTTAGAGTGTATATATAGCATTTTTTTTTTTTTTTTTATTTCTTATAAATTATATTATTCTTACTTAAATTTGAATTATTTTTATATTATATAATATATAGAGTACGATCTTAATGCAAATTCAATAAAAAAAAATTACAACTATAATTGAACTTATACTTTTAAAAATATATAAGCTCTACACTAATATATATATATATATATATATATATATATATATATATATATATATATATATATATATGCTGGGCCGTTACGATATACTCTTGAGTAATTATTTATACTTATCAAGTTTTCAGTCTTGATTAAAAATGTGCGGTTGGGATTTAGTAGTCCATAGGTTTTATAGTATTTTTCCAACAATAGTAAATTAGGGGGCCAATCATCCAACCGCACATTCTTCATCCAAGGGTGAAAACTTGATATAAATATTTAAAACTACCATAGAATTAGTAACCCTATAATATATATATATATATATATATATTATATATATATATATATATAATATATATATATATATATATATATATATATAATATATATATAATTGAGCTACTATTTTTTAAAAATACCAAATCATTGATGTTGTTAAGTTTTAGTCCTTATATGAAAAGATGTGTGTTAGAATGATAATAAACTTCTTGGTTTAAGTGAGTGTTGTGAAATAGAATGATTTAAAAAAAAAATTAGTCAAAGAAGTAGATCTAACGGAAGAAAACTTACATGCATCAATTACTTCTGCTTGTACAATCAAAATAGCCGGACTCTCTCTCTCTCTCTCTCTCTCTCTCCTCTCTCTCTCTCTCTCTCTCTATATATTATATATATATATATATATATATATATATGTGAGGTTATATTAAATTTGTATTTTAAAATTTTAAATTTTAATATAATGTATTTTGAAATACGGTAAAAAAAATAGTTGTTTCGATTCAAGTTTTTCAGATTTGAGTTTGGATTTTAAATTTTTAATCGGATTTAACTTAAATATAAATCTTTCAAATTCTTTATGTTTAAATTTGGATAAAAATTTCTAGTTTAGTAGTTGAATTTAAATTAAATTTTAAAAAAACTACTTCGAATCAGACCCATTTATATCCCTAATTCTATTATTACTTCCCAACTTTTATCTAATTTTGTAATTTTACCTCTACTCTTCTATTTTTATAATTTAAATTTTAATGATAAAAATTAACTGCATCATATGCAAGCCCCGTCATGTCCGTCGTGTCAATTTCAATCTTATTTCTTCTCAATGTCTTCTTATGCGCTTAAGACCATTCTACGTTGCATACGATGTGCATTGTCTCTTCCTGAAATGTTTATGATTTTCTTGACGATCACGATAAGCCGAAAGTGTTTCTCAATGTCTTCTGATGTGCTTCCGGCCACTCTACGTTGCATATGATGTCTGTTGTCTCTTTTGGAATGTTTACGACTTTCTTGACGATTAGCCGAAAGTGTTGACAAACTTTTAAAAAAAAATTAGAAAAGACTAGTGCAGAGATTGACCAGGCCTATTGGACCATGACCGTACTTTATGTTAGTAGGGCTTACTGGAGTTGACATGATCTATTTTATCAAAAATTAACATAGGCATGTTGGATGTTGGAATAAACTACGAATAAGCTATTCGATATGAAAATTTTTTTGTATGATTAAAAGTAGGAACTGTAATGATGTTGGCTTTTTATTTTTTTCTTATCGACGTCTTTTCGTTTGAAGTTTATTTTTGGTAGACTTTTCTTGGTGTTGGTTCGCTTGGTTTTTGGGTTGCGGTTGCTGTGTCGTGGTAGAGCTCGTTAAACGGAGAACGACGATGCGATCGGATCGGAAATCCGACTTTCGGATCTTCCGGAATGAGCTTTTCAGTGTTAACGGGTCCGAAGGTAGGTCCATATGTATTTTTTTGGTGCATCGGGATCTGTGCTAGCGGGTATGGGACATTTCGGAGGTTTGGCACGCTTATCAAGGAAGTCGGCTAAAATCATTTAAATAACGGAATGGGGTTTTATTATACGTCCGAGAGAAATAAAGGGGAAATAAAATATCCATTTTGTTTCGATCACTGCAAACCCTAGTTTTTGTGGGAAACTGCCCTTCTACCTTCTTTCTTGTGGTGCGTGCCAAGGACCGAGACCGATTACGTCGCCAAGACCTGGAACGGATCCAGAAAACCAGCGATTGCGGAGAGATCGTAATCGCGTCGTCTTTTTCGTCAGAGCTAGGTTAGTTAGCATCATTCTTTTTCGTGTTGTGAATCTCGTCTCCCTATTATCAATACTTTAGTTTTGCATTTAGAATCTCGTTCTTGAATGTTTGATCGTTGGTTTTGGTTTGACGGTTCCGTTCGTCGGTTTTGTTCGTTGTTTTCGATCGTCGGCTTTGACGTAGGCTTCGTTTGATTTCGCCGAGGATTTGGTTTTGATTTTTGTTGGTTTTGTTCTTGAACGAATGTTCGCCGATGGTGAGGTACCGTCGCGCGATGCCCTAGCCGCACCACCGCTGCGCACTGCCACCGCTGCGCACTTCCACCGCCTGCCGCCGAGCCGCGCTGCAGGCCGCCCGCGCCGCCGCCCACGCGCCGCCCGCCCCGCGCGCCGCCCAAGCGCCGCCCGCGCGCCGCGTGCCGCGCTGCCAGGCCCGCCCGCGCGCCGCTCGCAACGCGTGCCGCTCCACAGGCCACCCGCGCGCCGCCCGCACCGCGTGCCGCCGAGCCGCGCTGCCAGGTCGCCCGTGCGCCGCGTGTCGCGCTGCAATGCCGCCCGCGCGCTGCCCACAACGCGTGCTGCTCCGCAGGCCGCCCACGCGCCGCCCGCACCGCGTTCCGCCGCGTGCCGCGCTGCCAGGCCGCCCGCGCGCTGCCCGCACCGCGTGCCGCTCAGCCAGGCCGCCCGCGCGCCGCCCGCACCGCGTGTTCCTTAGCCGCGAACACCGCCAACCTGCTGGCTGCCCTAGCCGCCGCCGCTGCTGGCTGCCCTAGCCACCGCCGCCGCTGGATGCTCTGGCCACCACCGCCGCGCACTGCTTGCGCGTGCCCGCGCGGGGTTGCCGCGCTACTTGCGCGTGCCCGCACGGGGCTGCCGCGCCGTGTGCTGCTTGCGCATGCCCGCGCGGGGTTGGGCCCGCGCGGGGCTGTCGCGCCGCTGCTATGTCCGCACGGGTCAAGCCCCTGCCGTCTACAGCTTGGCTTGACGGGTTTTGGCTTGACCGTGCAGTCCGCTTGACGGTGTAGTCCGCTTGACGGTGCAGTCCGCGTGGCGGTGCAGTCCGCTCGACACAGTTGTTTTCATTTTTCGTCAATTGCCTCATCGACAGTCGGATCGCGTTGAAGGTACGGTTTTTGCAACCGGAAGGATTTTTGGACACGGAGTTTTTCGTTGGTTTCTGTTTTGGGGATAGAAGGGGTTTTGGGTACAGTAGCCGGGACCACTAAATTTGCCAATTTGTGGGGTAAAATGTTGATTGGTGTTTTGGATATTTTATTAGGCCGGCGTGTTGTGTTGTTTGCTTTGGAGGGTCGCGGGCACGGTCGTTTATCTTCGTTTCAGGTGGGTACACCCTTAGAACCTCTTTGCATATAATTTTTGTTATTATTATGTTTATCATATTAAGGGGTATTATGAGTGACGTGGACCTCCGGATGAATGAATGTCGCGGTTGGAGACTCGACGGGTAGTTCGCCCTCTCTGAACAACGGAATGGTTGTTCGGGGCATGCTTGCGATCGGGACAGTGATCGGTGCGACCATTCGGAAGTCGAAGGTGGGTACCTTTATCCAAAAGGGGGATGTCGTCGGTTAGAACGTACCGAGCTTTCACCTTCTTCGTTATTGACGTTGGTTTACAGTCATGTTACTTATGAGTACGATAGTTTTGGGTTTGAGCAATATTGTGAGTTGATGACTAACCCCATGTTCTGCACGTGTATCGACACTTATACTTTTTGGAGCAACGAGTGTCGTAGGTGGACACTCGTTTTATTATGGTTACTATGCTAATGGCGCTTGCACGCACACCAGCTGTTTGGCCACCATGCCGGTGTACTTTTCCGGAAAGGTGGTCTGCGGACCCGTGAACCCTACGAGGTGACGTAGTAGGGGCCCCTCGCGGTGATTTACGGTGTTGCCCTTGTGCAGTGGGGGGTTTTACAAGCACCAAAGATGAGAGCGGTGTGGTTTTCTTTTGCCTAAGGTCTCCGGATCGACATGGCAAGGTGCTCCGTTCAGTCCCTCGGGGATAATGTGATTGATTGCAGGATGGGTTATGGATGCTCTGGTTTTACGGTTTGATTTATTATCCGCACCTTTTTGCATCGTAGTTGTAGTTGTGTTTTATCTCTACTCTTCATGTCACTGACTCTCACTGTGTGACAGGTTTGGCCGAGTCTGGGGATCAGGACGATGGTGAGAACGCTACTTGGTGAGGTGTGAGAGTACCTCGGTCAGGTTCTTTGTTTTTCCTCTTTCTTTCCTAGTTGGTTATTTCCTTATGGTCGTTTTGTGTGTGTGGACGCGTTTTATGTGGATGGTGTGGATGTTGAGACCGGCCTTTTGTTTTGTCAAATGGGCCTATTTTATAGAACTATGCTTTCATTATAATGTTTATGGTCACGTCGTATGGACGCGGGTTTTTCAAACTTAAAAAGGAATTGCGAAAATGGCTTTAGAAAATTAAGTGTCGTGTGGACACCATTTTCAAAACTTGTGGACTTATCCTTTAAAACCTATTGTTGCGCCGGGCATGCACCGTTTAATGATATAAGATGATAGCGTTTTCAAATTCATACTGTAGTAATTTGTAACTGTTAACGCTTGGTGGTTGATGTTTGTATTCGGGCTTTGGGACACCGTGCATATGCAAGGGAGATCTTGTATATGTGGCGGGTCTGTACATGTGCCACGCGGGAGCCTGTATAAAAAAAAATAATAATAATAAAATAGGGCTGCTTTCCGCTTTAAAATTGCTCACGGGGCGTGATAGGAACTTCACATGATAGTATATTTTACCTATAATGTGATTTGTTCTATTTCAAAAAATATAAGTTAAAATCTAAATATACTATTCCGTTCTAGATATTGGTCATACAGTTTATCCATCAAATACAATAGTTTTCTTGAGTAATCAAAGAGATACGCAGAATAAGATATCTATGCATTCAAGCAGGCTGCTTGTGTAGGTATAAGATTTACGCCCATCCATCCAAATACTTATACTATCATTCTAACTGTATATTCCTTCATTCAAGGATCAAAAACTTACAAACTTCAATAACTTAATACTTTTACAAGCACAGAAGCTCAATTATATATATATATATATATATATATATATATATATATATATATATATGTGTGTGTGTGTGTGTGTGTGTGTGTGTGTGTGTGTGTGTGTGTGTGTGTGGCTGCGCGCGCGCGCGCGCGTGTTGGAATACTATCGATAGCACTAAGTAATTGGTGCTACCAATTTTTTAGCCCTTGGATTAAGGATGTGCGGTTAGGATGATAGTGGTCCCCTATAGTTTAGTGGATGGTTGGTTGAATAGTAAAAATCTTAAGGGACCACTATACTCCCAACCGCACATCCTTTCATCCAAGGACTAGAAACTTTGTAGCACCAATTACTTGGTGATATCGATAGTGTTTCAGCCAGACTCTCTCTCTCTCTCCCTCTATATATATATATATATATATATATATATATATATAGAGGAGAGAGAGAGAGAGAGTCTGGCTGAAACACTATCGATATCACCAAGTAATTGGTGCTACAAAGTTTGTAGCACCAATTACTTGGTGATATCGTGGTGATATCGATAGTGTTTCAGCCAGACTCTCTCTCTCTCTCCTCTATATATATATATATATATATATATATATATATATAGAGGGAGAGAGAGAGAGAGTCTGGCTGAAACACTATCGATATCACCAAGTAATTGGTGCTACAAAGTTCTAGTCCTTGGATGAAAGGATGTGCTCCCTCTATATATATATATATATATATATATATATATATATTATATATATATATATATAAAAGAGAGAGAGAGAGAGAGAGAGAGAGAGAGAGAGAGAGAAGGGGGAGAAAGAGAGTGAGTTAGGCTGGTATATATGTTTTTATAAGCACGCATCCCTCCATACTTATAAGTCGTTTTTACTATTGAGACTTTCGAATTGACAATCGGCTCCGTTATACTTGATCTAGAGTATTTGAAATAACTAGAAATAAATTTTGTGATTTTTTTATATTATTTGCCTAGTGATCGAAAGGGCTTTAAATCAACAATTTTAATAGTCGTGGTGAGCAGTTTGCAAATTTAACAGTATAAAAATATCCGAATTACGTAAAATTTTGATAATTTTTTTTTATACTATATAAAATAAGATCAATATTTTTGATCTAAAATTTTAGTGTCATATCATCATATTTTGTGAGATTTTTATTTCGGTCGTTGATTTTGAGCCTTACGATCGTTAGGCAAATAATATCAAAAAATCGTAAAATTTATTTTCTAAATATTTCAAATACTCTATATCAAGTCTAATGAAGTCAATCGCCGATTCGAAGATCCCAACATCGAAAACGAGTTATAAGCACGGTCGGCCCTATGCTTATAAAAGCATTACAACCTAACTCTCTCTCTCTCTCCTCTCTCTCTCTCTCTCTCTCTCTCTCTCTCTCTCTCTCTCTCTCTCTCGTCTCTAGGTGCTTCTTAGCTCTCCGTCATCACTCTCTCTCTCCATCTCGCTCTCTCTCTCTCTCTCTCTCTCTCTCTCCATCTTAGGTGCTTTTAGCATCAAGCACTCTCTCTCCATCTCAGGTGCTTTTAGCATCAAGCACTTTGTGTTACTAATTTTTTCACCATTAGATTTATCTCTTTGATTATTTCTATTTCTTGAATCATACTAATATGACACCCAATAGTTCCACATCGAATAGGAATGTGATTGTATTTGAGTATATAAGAGATCATGGACACTAATATTAATAACTCGGCTTAAGCATTTTAGGCCGGTGATTTGGGTCCAACGAGTTATTATTTTTAGTGAGTCGAGTCGTTATATTTTGTATCATATCTAATTACCAGTCAGAAGTATGTGACGAGTCTCGGTTGAGTCAGGGTCTGAATCACAATATGATAGGCTATTTCAAAATCTAAATGACAAGGCTAGTGAGACAAGTCTCACATCGGCTGGTGATCTTAGGCTGTGTGTATGATTGGGCTGACGAGAACATCAAGCCTGAATGTAGGGAGTCTGTGACATCCCAATAGTCTCACGTCGAATAGGAATGAGGTTGTGTTTGGTATATAAGAGATCATGTACACTAATAATAATAACTAGGCTTAACTATTTTGTACCGGTGTTTGAACCTAACGAGTTATTATCTCTAGTGGCCCGGATCAATATAACTAAACATCTATGAGAACCACTATCATCTTAACCCTACAATCCTTTTATCTAAGAGCAATACTACGTGTACACCCCGAAAGGGGTGTATATCTTACACCCCACCCATTCTAGGATGGGGGCTCCTCCATTCGTCAGTTCGAAGTGACAAGAGAAATTCACTCCATCCTAGAATGGGTGAGGTGTAAGATATACACCCCTTCCAGGGAGTAAAACTAGTGTTTTCCTTTATCTAAAGGTGCGTTTGGTTCACGTTATATAGCATTATTATAGATTATTTCGATGTTATCAGATATTTGAGATTTTTGAATCAGATCACTATTGATCCTACATTATCATATTTGGTTTAATGCAATAATATAATGTTGGACTGATCCTACATTACCATATTTAGTTTAATACAATAATATAATATTGAATTATACGGTGTATATAGAATTGTTATATTTGATTTATTTTATAAAATTTAATAATCCAAATAATACCGTGTAGTCTATTCAAAATTACTCTTGTGGTTAAATTTAATATTATTTCTTACTAAACTATAACTTTAATATAATTTGCACTTGAATGTAAGATTTTAATTTAAATTTTAAATTTTAAATCTGAATAAAAATATAAAATGTAATATTTTAATTTAAAATATAAATTTAAAATTTAAAAAATTTAAAAGTTAAAATATAAATATAAATTTAAAATTTAAAATCTAAATTGAAAATTAAAAATCTAAGATCTAAATTTGAAATCTATATTTAAAATTGAAAATTAAAAATTAAAAATCTAAATTTAAAATTTAAATTTTAATAATTTAAAATTTTAAATTAAAATTTTAAAAATGACGTATTGAAAGAGTTTGTAAGATTGGAGAGATAAAGTTATAATTTTGTATAGCATATATGATAAGAGCAATGCTACTTGTACACCCCCAAGTGGGGTGTACATCCTACACCCACCCATCCAAGGATGGGGACTAACTTACCGGTCACTTCGAAGTGACCGATAAAATTCACCCACCCTTGGATGGGTGGGTGTAGGATGTACACCCCACTTGGGGGTGTACAAGTAGCATTTTCCATATGATAATACGCCTTCAATTATACGAAATACTCACCCGGCCATTTGTAATGCTACAAATACCGACCAGATTATAGATTGGATGAAACAAACACAGTAATCCTAACATGATCAACATGTAATCCTGATAGTATAACCCGAATCAAACACGCTCTACGGGCCAAAAATCGATAGACACTAATAACTTAGCACAATTAGATCTTAGATTTTTAATTTTCAATTTAGATTTTAGATTTTAAATTTTAAATTTATATTTATATTTTAACTTTTAAATTTTTTTAAATTTTAAATTTATATTTAAAATTGAAAATTAAAAATTAAAAATCTAAATTTAAAATTTAAAATTTAATAATTTAAAATTTTAAATTAAAATTTTAAAAATGACGTATTGAAAGAGTTTGTAAGGTTGGAGAGATAAAATTGTAATTTTGTATAGCATATAAGATAATACGCCTTCAATTATACAAAATACTCATCCGGCCATTTGTTATGCTACAAATATCGGCCAGATTATAGATTGGATGAAACAAATATAGTAATCCTAGCATGATCAACCTGTAATTTTGATAGGATAATCCGAATCAAATACGCTCTACGGGCCAAAAATGTATAGACACTAATAACTTAGCACAACCCCGTTCCCGTCTCTCTCTCTCTCTCTCTCTCTCTCTCTCTCTTTATTAGTATGATCATTTTCATACTCGGATGATAGAACTTTAGGATTAATGATCTGTATCGTTAAAAATAATTTAGAGCAATTAAATATTTTTAAATTTAAATTTTATTATTATTTAACATCATATAATTTACGATCAAAATGCTTAAAATTAATAATTTTGATGATCGGCACATGATGTTTTGTAATTTAATGATACGGACGATTTGCAATCACTTAAACTTTTGACAAAATTCTTTTGACAAAATTTTTTATACTTCAGTTCAAGATGAATAACTCCGATCAATTCAAAAGCTAAGCCTACATATGACTATGAATTAATATTGAAATAAGATGATTGAAAATTTTCTGTATATTTTTTATTTAAACCTATTCTCTTATATAGAGAGAAGAAAAAAGTTTGGCTAAATTACAGAAAACCCCCCTTTATTATCCCGCTTTTTCACTTTATCTCTCTGTCTTTTAAAAGTCGACAACCTGCCCCCTCATAATTACCGAAATATGCATTTACCCCCCTACCAGATATGAAAGTCCATCCATGAGCCTCTAATGAGCCAATTGCTTGTAACAAATTGGTAAGAAACCAATTCATATCTGGCAGGGGGGGAAGGGTAAATGCATCCATTAGAGGCTCATGGATGGACTTTCATATCTGACAGGGGGGTAAATGCATATTTCGGTTATTACGAGGGGGCAGGTTGTCGACTTTTAAAAGACAGGGGGTAAAGTGGAAAAGCGGGATATTAGAGGGAGGTTTTCTGTAATTTAGCCAAAAAGTTTTACATAAAAGAACAGAATTGTATCCTGTTATATATATAAAGAAAATATGGTAATATACCATAACAATAAAAAAATATATATAGTAGCATACCATGTAAAGAAAGATAATATATATACCATAACAATAAAGAAATATATATGATAGTATACCATATAAAGAAAGTAAAATATATGGTAATATAAATATTACAATCCAAACAAAAAAAATTAATATATATGGTAATAATATATATAAGTAACAAATATGAGTGCTGTTCCTTGATCTTGATTCATTCTTCAACTGAGACTTTCTTTCTTTTTATTTTTGTTTAAAAAAAAAAAAAAAAATCTGTCACCGAAAGTTTCATAATGGTTCATCCAAGACAAACTAACCAGCTAAACATTTGCCTGCAGTCTTCCTTTCTCTTTTTATCTGCTTTGTTTATATGTATGTCATTCTAAGAGCCATCATCCATAACTTTTACTTTCCATAATAGGCAAAATATGAATAAAGGAAAACTTCTTTTCTTTTCCGTGATTCCTATAACTACTAGTCTCTCAAAATATTATTTTTATAAATTATTGATATGCCAACATACATAATACACACACGCAGTTTAAAATACATGATATGCGTTTGCGTTTGCAAACTTATTAACAATCTATAAAAGCGATGTGTTGGGATACCAACAAAAATAATTTTCTTGAACTAAGTTAGGGAAGAATTATAACGATCCGGCCCACTAACAATAATAATTCGTTGTAGGGAAGAATTATAACGACCCGGCCCACTAGCAATAATAATTTGTTGGGCCTAAATCACAACCCAAAATGCTTAAGTCCAGTTATTATTACTAGTGTCCATGTCTTCTATAAACCCAATGACAATTCTATCCACATCCGCCTGGTAAGACTCGTCTCGCTAACTCTGTCATCGACAATTCTATCCACATCCGCCTGGTAAGACTCGTCTCGCTAACTCTGTCATCTAGACCCAGGCTCAGCCGAGACTCGTAACACACTTCCGGCTGGTTATTGACTCTGATACCAAATATAACGACCCGGCCCACTAACAATAATAACTCGTTGGGCTCAAACCACAGCCTAAAATACTTAAGCCCAGTTATTATTACTAGTGTCCATGTCTTCTATAAATCCAATGACAATTCTATCCACATTCGATGTGGGACCATTGGGGGCGTCACAAGAATCAACTCCCACTAGAAGTTGAAAGACGGTGCCGACTACGCAGATGGCTAAACTGTATTCTATCACTGAACCTTTCATTCCTGCCTTAAGTTATAGTCATTTGTAGTAAAAGTTAAACCGAAAACTCCAATGTGATGCGAGAAGATGTTGGAAGAGATTTGAGTAGAGTCTTTGGTACTACATATTAAGCACATGTGTATGTGCACTAAAATCACCGAATCAAACAAAATAAGGAGTGCAACTTTAACACGGAGTTTCTTAATGAGTTTTTATTGAGACAGCTCAGTGGGCCATATAATTCGCCCCACGTTTAAATTTTAAATATTTGTTATAATCTAAAGTAGGAGCGGTAATTCAGCTCGCTGTTCGCGAGTCAGCTCGTGCTCCGCTCGAAATGAGCTTGAAATCGAATCGCTCGTTTAGTAAACGAGCCGAACACAAGCTGGGGTCAGCTCGCTCATGTTCGGCTCGATAACAACTCGAATATATATATATATATATATATATATATAATATTTACTATTTAGATTTTAAACCATCAAATTTTTATGAATTTTAATTATTAGATTAAAATTTTAATTTTTTTAATTTTTTTTTAACTTTACATCTAATAGTAAGAATAAAAATCAAATTTATTGTTTGCGAGCCAGCTCGTGTTCGATTCGTTAATAAACGAGCTGAACACGAGCCAAATTTTTCAGCTCGATATTTAAACGAGCCAGCTCGTGTTCGGCTCGTTTATTAAACGAGCCGACCCCAGCTCACTCGTGTTCGGCTCGTTGACACCCCTAATCTAAAGGTATTTTTAGATGTATAGTAAAAAATATTCATGGTGTTTACAAACTGTGATTTTAATTTAAAAAAAATAAAAAATTTTATAACTCTAAAAACTTACACGGCTTCAATTTTGATGCATATTGTACAATCTCACTAGATTTTCTTAATTTAAACTTTAAAAAATTTAAATTTAAAATATTAATTTTTATTTTAAAATTTTAAAATTAAAAATTTTATAATTTGAAATCAAAATCTAAATTAAAATTTTAAATTTTAAATTTCAAATTTCAAAATTGCAATTTGAAAATTTGAAAATTTAAAATCTAAAATCTAAAATCTAAATTTAAATTTTAAAATTCTAAAATTTTAAAATAAATTTTTATATTTTTTTAAAAAATTACAATTTTAAAATTAAAATTAAAATTTTAAATTTTAAATTAAAATTTATTATTTTAAAATTTTAAATTTTAAAATTTGAAAATCAAATTTATTGTTTGCGAGCCAGCTCGTGTTCGATTCGTTAATAAACGAGCTGAACACGAGCCAAATTTTTCAGCTCGATATTTAAACGAGCCAGCTCGTGTTCGGCTCGTTTATTAAACGAGCCGACCCCAACTCACTCGTGTTCGGCTCGTTGGCACCCCTAATCTAAAGGTATTTTTAGATGTATAGTAAAAAATATTCATGGTGTTTACAAACTGTGATTTAATTTAAAAAAAAATAAAAAATTTTATAACTCTAAAAACTTACACGGCTTCAATTTTGATGCATATTGTACTATCTCACTAGATTTTCTTAATTTAAACTTTAAAAAATTTAAATTTAAAATATTAATTTTTTATTTTAAAATTTTAAAATTAAAAATTTTATAATTTGAAATCAAAATCTAAATTAAAATTTTAAATTTTAAATTTCAAATTTCAAAATTGCAATTTGAAATTTGAAAATTTAAAATCTAAAATCTAATCTAAATCTAAATTTAAATTTTAAAATTCTAAAATTTTAAAATAAATTTTTATATTTTTTTAAAAAATTACAATTTTAAAATTAAAATTAAAATTTTAAATTTTAAATTAAAATTTATTATTTTAAAATTTTAAATTTTAAAATTTGAAAATCAAATTTATTGTTTGCGAGCCAGCTCGTGTTCGATTCGTTAATAAACGAGCTGAACACGAGCCAAATTTTTCAGCTCGATATTTAAACGAACCAGCTCGTGTTCGGCTCGTTTATTAAACGAGCCGACCCCAACTCACTCGTGTTCGGCTCGTTGACACCCCTAATCTAAAGGTATTTTTAGATGTATAGTAAAAAATATTCATGGTGTTTACAAACTGTGATTTTAATTTAAAAAAAAATAAAAAATTTTATAACTCTAAAAACTTACACGGCTTCAATTTTGATGCATATTGTACAATCTCACTAGATTTTCTTAATTTAAACTTTAAAAAATTTAAATTTAAAATATTAATTTTTTATTTTAAAATTTTAAAATTAAAAATTTTATAATTTGAAATCAAATCTCTAAATTAAATTTTAAATTTTAATTTCAAATTTCAAAATTGCAATTTGAAAATTTGAAAATTTAAATCTAAAATCTAAAATCTAAATTTAAATTTTAAAATTCTAAAATTTTAAAATAAATTTTTATATTTTTTTAAAAAATTACAATTTTAAAATTAAAATTAAAATTTAAATTTAAATTAAAATTTATTATTTTAAAAATTTTAAATTTTAAATTTGAAAATCAATATTATAAAATTTTAAATTTTGAATTTAAAATTTGAAATTTAAATTTGTAATGTGAAATTGAAATTTGAAATTTAAAATTTAAAATTTGAATATATATTCAAATTTTAGAATTTAGAGTTTAAAATTTAAAAATTTTATATTTATATTTTTAAATTTAAAATTTTATGTTAATATTTTGAATTTAAAATTAAAAAATTAAAAAATTAAAATTTAACACATCTTATAGGTGAGGGAGCTCAAGAATAGTGAAATATTTTTTCTTTGATTGGAGCATATTATTATTTTACTTTATTTTTCAGAATATATTTTAACTATAGTCCCAAAAATAGTGTTCTTTATTATCTACCAAACATCTCATGCCAGGATAAGTATAAAATACGAAAATAGTGTAAAAAAAGTATTTGGAATGGTTTTAGAGATAAGAGATTTTGTATTTGGTATGAGAATGAGGAATAAGAGAAATAAAGAGTTTTAATTGGGATAAACTATCTTTTTGTCCTTAAACTTTATTATGTAATAATAAGGTGAGAGATGATGCCTCGGTAAACGTGGAAGGATATTTAAGGAAAATGTAAGAGAGTGGTTGGCAAGAGTGAGAACAGTAATTCTCACTTATTCTAGTTGTACCGGAACAAGTTATATCAATTGATTCCTGATGCGTTTTGAAGAATAAGAGGAATACCCCTCCTATTCTCGGTTCTATACCGAATCCAAACGGAAAAGTTTTTATACAAATTTTAGTACAATATTAAATAATGGATTTAGAAGAGCTCCTCAATTAAGTTTTTTTTTCCAAAACATTAGTCCAAGTTTAATCTTCATATTATGGTGTAATGAATTAGATTGAAAAGATTATCTGAGTTTTTACTGAGTTCAACAATTTTATTAGTTTCAAATTTGAATAATTGAGAGCCTGTATAATAGCATTGAGAGCTACCAAAATACTATTGAATAAAAAAGAGTGAAAAAAAAAAAAAAAAAAAAAAAGTACATAAATATATACTTTTTGTATTTTTCACTTACACAATCGAAATCATATCTTAAACAGATAACTGCAAGTTATTCACTCTATCTGCAATTTTGAGGGAGAAAGACTTGCAGATAGAGTGATAAACAGATATCTTAAGGTCCTATTTGGTTCGGGTATAAATTTAAGAGATATAAATTTTTTTATATCTAGGATAGTTTGTTATTCCGGAATAATCAAGTATAAAAGTTAAATTGCGTTTGGTTCAAAAATTGGTATTTTCTGGAATAAAAAAAATTATGTTTGGTTAAAATTATGGGATAGTAGAGAATAGTAAAAAAAAATAATAGATTTTTTATCAAGATACCAATTTTACCCTTACCTTATATATATATATAAATTAATTTTAATTATTATAAATTAATTAAAATAATAATTTAATTGTTAATATTATCTTACCTAAATAAAATAATCTTTTATATTTTATAGTATATATTTTAGTAAATAATAATTAGTAAACAAAATTAATAAACATAATTAGTAAATAAAATATAAAATAATTTTTTATATTTTATAGTATATTTTATTAAATAAAATTAGTAAACATAATTAGTAAATAGTATATTTTAGTAAATATAGTCTCAGATAGTAAGCTAAGCCAAAGCAAAAAAAAAAAAAAAAAAAAAAATTCATTCATTGTCCCTAGGTATAAACCGTATTCGAGAAGGGAGGTGAAATAGAAATTAACGAGTTATTTTAGAATAACCCGTTAAGCTGAAAATATTTTAAATTTTGATCTCTATGCTTTTTTCCCTCTTGTTTAGCAAGAATTGAAAGATAAAGGAGATTATTCTTTCTTTATTTCCCAACCAAACGGAAAAGTACATTAACTTGAAAGTTTTAAAAAGTAAACTACAATTTTTTTTTTTTTTTTTTTTTTTTTTTTTGTAGTTTAGTCTTAAATCAAATCAAAATAGTTGTTAATTTTTTTTGCAAGAAGTACTAACGAGAGATTTACAATTTAAACCTTACGTACAACAAGCCATGTTACCCACAAAGTGAATCTCTACTGTGTTTCTGTGTACTCCAAAGATTCCTCAATCAACTAAACAACATATATGACTCTTACATATAAACATCACAATTATTAAAAGGGTCCAAAAATGTCCTTAACGCATAATATGCAACACACCCTCACGGATCTACATTTCATTTGGTTGAGTACACCATTTTTTTTTTTTTTTTTTTTGGGTACCAAACTATTAACTTAACTTGATGTGTTGCTCTTTTACTATAGTGGCACATTTCCTATTTAATTAAAGGAGTAGAGAATAATCAAAGTCCTTGTGCTAATTGAGGATCATGTAAAGCTACGAGGCAGAACATAGTTTAGCGCAGACACATAAAAATATATAATTTTATTTTCTTGTAGGACTATGGTATTGTCACGCTCCGAGTTCTGCCGAATTCGGACTTGCCTATAGATATGCCGCTTGTACAGTAAAATTCGTACAAGCGAAACGTTTAATCTGCAAAAATAGACAACTACTACTGTAACACAATATCGGAGTTGAAAGAACTATTAAATACCAAAATATAGACCAGTGTACATCTAATATAAATCCAACAAGTACAAAACCATCTCACAGTTGAAAGTATACATGATATCAGAATGTATAAAAAACTACACTCCCAAAAATAAGCAAAGATGGGCACTCCTTTATCTCGACCAGCACTAATATGAAGGGATCTAATTCGCGACTCTTTTATCTCGATCAAATACAACGACATGTGTAAAAGTCTATGCAAAAAGGGGTCAACAATAGAGGGCGTGAAATTACTAAAAAGTAGTTCTCAGTGGTTACCATCATCGACGTCGACGATCTACCCACTAGGTCTTTCAGAGATAAGAGTAAACATCTATTGAAAAATAGAAAAGAAAAGCTGAAAATGATTCTACAAGTATTATACCTCTAAACTAACCATGCAAAAGATAATGCAATGGAAATAAATACATGCATCAACTATCAAGTGGATATCCAAATGTCACACCCGAGTTTCAAAAAGCTATCTATTTTTTTTTTTTTTTTTTTTTAGAGTTCAAAATCTGAAACCCAGAACGTGGACAGATTGCCACAAGCACAAGGAATCATCCGTCCACACGGACAGAATCTTCCCTATAAATGCTCGGCTAGGCAAGTACAGTGATACAATCAGAGAACAACAATCACTTAACTAAACAAAAACATAAACTTCTACATCTAAATACATCCACAACTACTAATGACATAATCCACAAATACTCCAATCAATAACAAGACGATATCAACTCCTCAATTAAATTGGAAATATCAAGCACTGGGCCACTGTGGCCAAAAGCGGGGGACAACTGTCACGCCTCGGGGTCGAAACTGCGACCAGGACCCGCCAACAGATCCGCGGCCCATACGGGAAGCCCCGTATAGACGAAGCGTCTAACCTGCAAAAGATAATACTACAACTATACAGATATCAGAGCTGAAAAGTAGACTACTGAAATAAAATAATACAACTCCAAAAATACAAGTCTGAACCTCACTACAAAAGTCTCTCAAAAATAAAACCCTCAAAAGTAACTAACAACAATAATCCAGCAGACTGTACTACTAAGCTCCAAAAATGTAAGAATTCGAGTTTTATTGTAAATAAATAAAAGGCTATTTTCTAATCCGGACGTAATTTTGGAAATCTAAGATAACCGTTGTGATCGTCTCGTCGAACTGAGCGAGATTCATATTCAGCACTTTTCGATCTGACGGTCAGATCTTCCAGAAATCAGCGAAGAAGCGGGCGGGACCCGCGACTTAAGTGAATAGTGCTTTGGGAACAGTAGATGAATAGTAACCCCTATTTCGAAACCCCTAAGAGCCAACTTTGGGCCAATTCGCCATCCAGAAGCCGATCATAGCACTTCAAATAGTCGATTTGAACGGTTTCGCCGTTCTAAACGCAATGGCGCTGACGGAAATTCCGTTTGACGACCCTAGAGTCTCGAAAAGCGCGATAACTGTATTTTGGAACAGTATTTCATGGACCGAGAAATTATCTGAGCGCTTTCTCGAAAAATGAAAATCGCTACCTGATAGGTTTCGTCGAGCCGGACGCCGTGGCAAAGTCCGTTTTTCGAATTGACGACTGAAATGCCTCGAAAAGCGTGAAATACGGCAAAAATATAGCTTTTTGCACAATAATCCCTATAGAACCTGCCTCGATAATCCCTATAGAACCTGCCTCGATTAGCGTGCCACTGCTTGGAGAAGGACTGGGATGTGAGATAATTATACTGTGAAGGACTGGGATGGAAATGTTTGTCCTAGAGGGGTCAAAATGCAAGTTGCCATTTAACCTATATCTAGTACCCTCCCGAGCTAGGGTTCCTTAAACCCTAGGCCTCGTAGCCAATCCCCCAGCCGCAGCCTCAAACAGAATCCACCCTCCTGCCGCACTCCCCGGGACGTCGCGCACCGGCCGCCGCCTCCCTATTGCCGGAGAAGAAGGAGAACCGAAGCTTCTTCATCTCGGGTTGTTGGGAAGGAGGTGATCGAGAGGGTCCTAGGCGATCAAGTCTCTCCCTGAGGACTCCTCTGTGAAGCCGCAACCGAGCCCGAGTGCGCAGACACCTGGCTCCGCCTTGCGCCGCCGCGGGACCACTCTTCTCCTTCCACGGTTTCCGACGAGGTAAGCTTATGGAAACTTTTAATTCCAGTTGGCCTTTGAGCCCTTCTAGAGTGTTCCTGACCTCGAGAGGAATCTCTCCATGAAGTTTGGACCGTCGCCGTTGTCCCGATCGCCGGCGGAATCCACGTCGCCGGAATTATCATTTTATTGGCCGATCGCGAGCGCGGGCTTCATCCGGCCGTCAAGATCGAGATCAACACCGTTGGATCATCCCCTCTCGACGACTGCAACATCCCCATGGAGTCTGATCATCATCGGTTGAGGATCGCGCCCGCACGAGCCTGCCCTAGAAACCGTTTTTTTTGGCATCTTGGCCGATCGTCACCGTCCGGCGCCGTCGCGGCCTCCCGACGCCGGCCACCACTACACCGAGCCTCACGGTGTTGGAACCAATCTTTTGGTCCAAGTTGCACCGGCCCAGAGCCGCCGCGCCGGAATCCGCCATTAGAGGCCATCGAAGCTTCACCGAGCTCCGCCGCCGCGCCTCGCCGTCGCCTCCAGACCCCGGCCAACGGTGCAGGTTAGCTTGTTTTATTGTTTTAAGAACGATCGTGGCCTTGCATGGCATCCCTAACGTCGGGATTTTGATCTCCATCGTTGCACCCGATTGGAGCTTCAAGTTCACCTCCGGCCATTGCCGCCGCTCCGGAGCTCCGGCTACCGCCCAGGTGCGACCCAAATGCCCTAATAATGCTTCCCATCATTTTTATTTTTGCCCAGGAACCCCCTGTTCCATGGTCCCAATGGTTGCACCCGAGGTATGCATTGCGGGCTCGCCTCCGGCCACCGCCGCCTCCGGCCGCCGGCGCCCGACCCGGCATGGACCGGGCACCTTCTGGGAACCCCACCTAACTCCTGCTCACCTCTGTAGCAGGTCTGAAGCTGCCTAGCTCCAAGTGAAGGCCAACCCGAGCCCTAACTTAGTTGGTGGTTGCACCACCTTGCTCCGGCGCCCTCTCCGGCCGGTCTACGACGTGTCTAGGGTGAGCCCTTCACTTATCTGACCTTACTGAGCATGATGCTCTCTTTAATTCTGCAGTTGCATGTGTAGTTTAATTAGTAAAGCAAAGTAGCAATTGTGGACTAAGTATTTATGGGCCAACTTTGTTCTCGGGTCCCGTGCCAGCCCAATCTTGTGAGCACGGGCTCCGTCTCGACATAACGAGCGCGCTGAAACTTACGGCGTCATCGTTGGACCCCCGGATGTCAAGAACGAGCCGAAACAGTCAATCTATTCATTGTAATTATGCAATTTAGAGAATATTATGGATCAAAATGAGATTTGGACACGATGATGACCCTTAGACAGTAATTATACACTTATTGGACATTTTATTAGAGTCCCGTGGACTCCCGTTGATCGGGAATCGGGTTTCGTTCGATAAAACGGCTATATCGACCCGTATTAGTGGCACGTTACTGTAGTGTCGTCGGGATGGGTTTGTGTGAGTTTATTACTGATTATAGTTGCTTGTACAGGGCCCAGTTGTTCAGCACCAGCCTCCCAGTAGCTGCGCGGGAGTTCGAGGATCTGCCTACATCCATGTGGGTTATCTTCGGTCCGGGCTTTATCTCTTCGGCCCTCTGGTTGCTTTAGTCCAGTCGGACACCTGTTTTTGGGTTAGCCCTGTTGATTATATCATGTACACCTATTCTTGACTATACCTGATGATTTTTATCTATGTACCATGTGATCCTTCCTGATAGACATTGATTGCTTTAGACACGTTAACTATACCTGCGTGTCAGCTTTTCATATCTTGGTATATAGATGTCATGATCGATTATGCTTGATATTTCCTGATGATGTTGCCGATTCTTGATTTAGTCCTGCTGATTTTGCCTATTCTTGATTTAGCCCTGATGATTTTGCCTATATGCCATGTATTCTGACATGATAAACATTGATCTTATTGGATATATCCTGTGTACATGCTCGTCAGCTGTTATATCCCAGTACAGTAGATTTTCAGGGTCTGATCACGCCCGTTGATTTCTATCATATATGCCCTTTGTTATACTGCATTTATATCCAGAGATACTTGCTTATATATTCAGATATGCATGATCGACCCATGATTGATATACAGACAGATAGTTGCTTCCCTGAGGGGATCTCGGCAGGTTTGCCGACTACCCGGTCATTAGACCGTGAGCTTGAGCATAGCATTATGATTACCATGCACTGTTGTACTTCACGAACATCAGCGGAGTCATGACCCGTGTAGATGTTCTTTACCGGTAAAGTGGTCTGGAGATTGGACCCGTGAGCCCGATTGCATCTGTGAGTGCCGGGTTATTGTCAGCGGATGGGGTGCGGATCGGTGGTATTGCCTGAGGTTCTGTGAGACCAATAATGGCCTATGATTGGATACTTGGATTCCTATTTTTGACGCATCACTTTTATGCCTGATCATTTCAGTATACTATGATTTCCAGCATTATTTATCTGCAGTTTCTTATGCTTGATTATTATAGCTATACCCTGATTTTCCAGCACTTATTGCCTGCAGATTCCTTATGCTTGATTATTTCAGTTTTGTCCAGATCTCCAGCATTATTTATCTGCAGTTTCGTACGCTTGATTATTATAGCTATACCCTGATTTTATTCCAGCATTTATTACCTGCAGTCTCCTTGTGCTTGATTATCTGTAGACATATCCGTTATTTCAGCTTTACCCTTTGATTATTACTATCCGCAGATTTTAGTACCCAGTAGGTACGATTAGCTATTTCTCGGCTCGTCGTGCCCACTGGGATACATGTACAGTGTATCTCACACCCCCTGGGTGACCATTTTTCAGGTCAGTCGGGTGCTGGGATGTCGGGACGATCCAGTGAGGCTGTCACGATAGAGCTGTCCCCCCCTGTTGATGTATTGATGTATGAGATCTTCGATGATTGTAGTTGACTTCCATTTATAGCATTCAGCTTCCAGTTTATTTAGATATTTCAGATTGATGATAGTATGATATTTCGGATTATTCCTGATGATTAGTATTGTTTAGTTGAGATATTTATTGCTCTCTGATTGATGATTGGATTAGCCTAGCCGTGCATGTATAGGAGAGACCCTATCCTTTTGGATAGGGGATTTTCTATATGTGTGGCGGTCTGTTACGCCCGTTTTGCAAACTCTGATTTAAAAAAAAAAAAAAAAAAAAAATTCCGACCTAATTTTTTTAAAAACTCGGGGCGTGACAAAAAAGGGGTACAGGTATACTCCAAGGACGGGTAGGGAACTAGCTCGCGACTCCCTCATCTCGATCAGCAAAAACAAAAGATCAGCAACTGGAGTAGCAGGAACTGGAGAAAGGGTCCCACCGAGGAAAGTATCAGCGCATCTCTGTTGAACTCAATATGGCTCATGCAGGCTATAATCCAAATCCATGATCAATCAGATCGACAATGTCCAACTCACAATACTAACCCACTGGCTGGAGGTACTCAACAGCCGGGACCGTCGTCAACCCAACGACTCCCAAAACAGGACATCCAACTCACAAACTAGAAAGAACCAACCGACACAGTAAGGGTCCGAGAATCCCGAAAGGTCGGTGTCTAGAATCTCAATCAAACAAGAACAGACTTCAGACTCAACCTTTCGAAGTTCTCGACCCCTAAAAGTTCGGGAAAGTCAACTCCCCCGGAAAAAACATCCGGATGGAGCCAATCAGGATCCGAAAGTTTCGGGAGACTAGCACTTACAACCCTATCTGTCACGCCCCGAGTCCGCCAATTTGTACGGTTCGGGCACGCTAACAGACCCGCCAATCGGGTAAGACCTTTTTCTACCCGAAAGGAACGGTAACATCCATAATAACACAACCAGTGTACGCGAAAGCTCAATATCTGAGTACTAAAAATCGCTACAAATTTAAACTTTCATTCAGTAACAAACAGTTAACACAGAAATGAAAGCGATACAAGAGTGAACCATAACTTAAATTTATTACACTTTACATTCCTGAAGTTGCAAAAAATATTATTACAATTCTTTTTACATAAATTCCTCACCATACAAGGTTCACTCAAGAAATATAAAAATGGTACCTCTGCTAGACCCTCTAGGTCTCTATGCTGCTGGGCACTTGCTCCTGTCGTATGCCTCGTCGTCTGCGTCTGAACCGTCACGATCGCTGCATCCATACTCGAACCTGTGGGGGGAGTCACCCAAGGGGTGTGAGAACTACATCTGAGTTCCCAGTGGGTTCAACCACCGAGAGAAAGTGTCCTACACTACTTGGTCCAATGGAAGCAATAATAATAGTGCTAGGAAACTAAAATCCTCGATATCAAATGCAGGTATACAAAATGATACATCACTGTCTGTATATACTCATCAACCCAGCACTACACTATCCAGCCATACTAGACTACCATATAATAGGTCACTACACTATCTGTGTATACTCATTGTCCCAGCACTACTCTGTCTAGCCACACTAGACTACCATATAATAGGTCACTACACTATCTGTGTATACTCATCGTCCCAGCACTACTCTGTCTAGCCACACTAGGCTACTAAGCACCAACTCGGCCACTATGCCGCTATATACAGGGTCAAACTAACCCGGCCACCTTGGCCACTCTATTTTTCTTTATTCTTTAGATTCTGGTGCTTTAGTTCAAGTTAACCCTCAGAAATTCTTATCCAACGGGCCCGAGTCCGGTAGTCCTGCTACCATAAGATAAGATTTCTAAGGTTGCCGATAACACCCGCAAGTGTTACCCCGCCCAACGGGGAACTTGTCATACGGGTCACTGCCCGGGAGAGGGACACTGGCCTTGGCTCCGACAAGATCTACGTTTCACCCCGAAGGTACGCCCGTTTTATCTCTTTTATTTCTTTCTTTTTCTTTTCTTTTTCTTTCTCTTTTTACTTTAGTTCTTAGCCTCTTTGCCTTTGAACACTTGCTTTTCTTTCTTATTCGAGCTTATAGCTCCCTTTTTGCCACTGGCAAATCTCTTTCTCTTTCCTTGAGCATTTAGCTCCTTGCTTTCACTTTAAGCCTTTCGAAAGTACCTCGTCCGACGGGTCACTGCCCAGGGAGTCCTGCTCCACATGACGAGTCTCAAATTCGAAGGCGCCATTTATATTCTCTTTATACTTTTTAGCCACTTTTAGCTTGCTTTTAAACTTTGCCTTTTTACACAATTTACCTCTTATCCTAGGTCTCGCCATAAGGATAACTAGAGAGTCTCCTGGACTCTTAAACATTTCACCTTCATTTCTTTAACTCAAATTGAAGTTAAAGTTATTGTCCATTTGCCCAGACACCCTATGACTTTCTAGGGTTATATTAATTTAATTCTTCAACCTTGGGATCTCATCCCACTTTTCTGATTCCTCACTGAATCCTAGAGTTAACTTAACTCTATTTTCCTGCTCCACTATTAACTTAGAGTTACACTGACTCTAATTTCATGTTCCACTGTTATCTTAGAATTGCATTGACTCTACTTTCCTGTTTTCCCTTTCATATCTCCACACTTGATCCATTTTCCCATCCTCTTGATTCCTTACTGAATCCTAGAGTCAACTTGACTCTATTTTTCTGTCTGTGAGTTTAAACTCTTCTAGCTCAACTTAGGTTCCCTTTACCTAAGTTCCATGTCATACTTGTCCTAGAATTCCTTGACTCTATGCTGACCTCTAGTTCACCTTAGGTTTCCTTTACCTAAGTTCCATTTCATACTTGTCCTAGAGTTCCTTGACTCTATGTTGATCACTCTATCCAGTGTCCTTAGGTTATCACCTAAGACCATGCCACTCGTCCACCCTAGGATAACTCCTAAGTTTGATGTCACTCGTCAAACCCCTAGACTATATTTTCTCCTAGTCTTACTACCAACAAGTTCTGTTCCCTTATGTCACATGATTCCTAGGGTTGTACCCTAACATAATCACAGTCAATACATAATTATTCATTTCTACGCATGCAATTATTTTCCTATCCATCATAAAATAATATTTATTATCTATGCATGCAATTATCATCAATTTAGGTAAGTCAAGAATCGTCCCCCCCTTTTTTTTTTCCCTAATTCTCTTTACGCATGCACATTAATCATCTCCCTTTTTGGCAACCAACAGTTGCATTTTCCATCTGTGTCCATCTACACATACCAATTTATACCCTATTTGGATAAATAATAAATGTCACTTTTCCTCTAAATATCTCTACACATGCACGTTTATCATCTGTCTTTGGCAACCAACAGTTGCCCTTTTCATCTGTATCTCCCTACACATGCAATAATAATCATAATTACCTAACGCCTCTAACAGGCTACTATCATGCTTCTAGATCAAAAAGCAAAGGAGCAAGGGGAGAGGTCACCCAATTTCGGCAGAATTCCCCACCTTGTAATGTCCCCAATTGCTTGTAGACACTTGCAATTGGTCTTCGTGCGATTCTTCTTGTTTCCTCGAGCTTGCACGCATAACGGTGCGCATTCCTCAAGTCCGCACGCAAAACGGTGCACGTCCTCCAAACCTGCACGCAAAACAGTGCATGTTAATAAAACTCGCACGCAAAACGGTGCACGTCATTTCAGCCTGCACGCAAAACGGTGCGCGTGAACTCAATCTGCACGCAAAACGGTGCACTTACCTCAAATCTGCACGCAAAACGGTGCACGCTTTACTGTAGGGTCGCACGCAAAACGGTGCACATTTTTCTAGCCCTGCACGAAAAATAATGTATAATATTAGAGACTGCACACAAAACGGTGCGCGATAAAACGATCTGCAAGCAAAATGGTGCACACTTAACTGTAAAGTTGCACGCAAAACGATGCATATTTTTTTATCCCTGCACGAAAAACGATGTATAATATTAGAGACTGCGCGCAAAACGGTGCGCGTTAGTCCAACCTGCACGCAAAACGGAGCACGTACCTCGGGTCGGCACGCAAAATGATGCATGTTCCCTTTTCAACGTTGCACGCAAAACGGTGCACGTTTTCCAAGTTTGCGCCCACAACTGTGCATTTTTGCCGAATCCGCACGCAAAACGGTGCATTTTTTTTACAACTTGCACGCAAAACGAGACGCGCTAAAAATATCTGCGACAGTCCGGGCAGCAACGGCACAGTAGAACTCAGTCCCTAACACGCAAAACGGTACGGGGGGTCAAATCTAATGTCCAAAAGGAGGCTCAAAAACTGTGCCAAAAATACCACAAAAAATGACGAACGGCCTACCTCGACAGCATCGCGTAGTCCATTTGGCTTTTTGGAGCACTTTGCGCGCTCTACGAAGTCGTCGAAGTGCCGCTCCCTCCCCACGAATCCCCCACTTTCGCTCTCTCTCGTGCCCGGGTGGAGAAGGAAAGGGAGAGGAGGAAGAAGAATGGCGGTGCGGGGGAGGAGGAAGAAGAAGAAGGAAAGAAAAGGAGAAAAGAAGGGAAAGGGGTGGACCGTGGACCGGGTCCACGATTCCCCACCAATGGGGAATCTTGGGTGGCGGTCCACCAGGCAAGGGGGTGCGCACCGGGTCCAGGCGGCGCCACCCTGCGCCATGTGGCGCGCGTCCTGCGCGCCACGTGGGCGCCGCACCCGCGCGCTACACGCGCGCGGGACACGGTGCGCGCCACACAGGCGCGCACCCCCGCGCGCCCCTACAGGCGCACGTCTTTGCGCCTGTGCGGCCCAATGGGGGCCCGCCATGTGGCGGCCCCCCCGCTGACCCGCGCAGAAGCGCGCCTGCTGCGCGCCTTGCGCAGCACGCAAGCGCGCCTCGATCCGCGCGCCGCCGCCTCCTTGAAATCCGTATTTGCTTCGTTTTCTGTCCGTTTCTCGTCCGTTTCAGTCCAAATTTGACAGGCAACTTCGTTTCAGCTTAATTTACCACAGAAAAATTTAAATTTTCACTTTGGGCCATTTTTGGGCCACCAAAAGTCTCGCTGTATCCAAAATTACTGGCGGACCCCGTTCTCACAATCCGGGTACCCGATCAACACGAAATTTTTACTGTGACCATAAAACATAATTACGAAGCTCCCGTAATTTTCTCATAATTTTTCGACACTGTTGGCGGAGCCCGTTCTCACTATCCGGCCTCCGATCAACGCGAAACTTTTTCTGTGGTCTTTAAACATATTTACGGGGCTCCCGTAATTTTTTCAAAATTTTCGGACACTGTGAATTTTCCACTAAAAATCTGGGCCCCCCGTTTTCGAATAAATTCCAGAACTCTCATTTTAATCCCGATTTGGGCCCAACTCGCTTCCAAATATTCTTTACTTCCCCAACTTTCATAACAATAGGATTTCATCCCACCTTTATTTACATTTATTTATGTGCCGAAAATCCGGCACTTTACATTCTACCCCCCTTAAAATAAGTTTCGTCCTCGAAACTTGAATCACAACTCGACTTCTAGTTAATCGAGAGGGAGAATTTTGTCCCACTACTGGGCTCACTGTATATCGTGACCGGCATCAAACTGTCTGCTCGCCGAGACTACACGAGCAACACATTCTTGAATCCCTATCTCAATCCAAGGAAAATCTCAGACTTGGTGTCTGACCACTTTCACTAAGTAGGTGAAAGACACAGTTGAGCACTTGCTCTCTCAATTGCCACGAATGCCAGTCTCTATTTGCGAAATTTTTCCTTTATTTCCGCTATCATTTTTCCACAACGAGGTTGCATCTGCAACCAATTTCACTTACCGCATTTTACGGTTGCTCCGCAGCCTAATGTGGAGGGTAAGGCCAATTCCCGAGTACTCACCTATCCCACAAGCTACTAGCGCTCTGAGTCCAGGGGTTATCGACTACCCCGCTATCTCGGGCTACCAATAGGTCCACAGACCACGGTCCAATATGGGCCTATAGCCCAAATACTAGTCTAACACTGTGCAACGGCTCTCACTAGCACGCAGATCCAGACGTCATACGGGTAGATCCATACTTAGGATTACTACCCCAACACTCCCACTAGGAGCTACAGTACCTCAATCAACACCAGCACTACTGCCTGATCACATCACACTCTCAGTGTACTAACAGCCTCAATGCTCACACGTGGCATTCCACGTTCCCGGGTCATCGCTCGGACTACCGCCCCGACCAAATCTCTATCATGCCCCGCCATCAGGTCTCAGGCCGCTGTCTCTCACAGCTGACTGCGCCTGCCCACTGGGCTACAGGCCCACAGTCCACAAACATGGTCCAGGCACGGATCGTCCTAACGCGAACCCACAAATCGTCACCACGCGACCGCTATGCTCCACTGAGCGATACCAACAACCTAGTCGTCAATCACGACACGAACTCTCTATCAACTCTGGCCACACTGGGCAAAGACTAATGTGCCACCTAATCAGCTCTCTCTGGCTAAACGATACTTGTGCTCCATGAGCACCCGAACAGCTGGGCGTCCTACGCCTCCCACGCTAACTCGCAAAAATCCAGTGTTAAGCGATTTGCTTAAGCACCCTTACGGCTCCTGTGTAACTCTCCCAACTGGGTTGAGGCACCACGATAATTGCTCACCAACTCTGGTGATTTACCCGCAAACCCTGCGGTGGCAATCCCTGCCATTATACCGGTCCATTAGAACGGCGCCTCAGAACTCTCGCTCTTTCGAGAGGTTCCCGCATCTTGAAGCCTACTTTAGGCCTCACCAACGCTACTATGCGGCAACCTAGCCACAATCAACACGCCACACGGTCACTACCGTCATCAGGGGCGAACTCACGCCGCCTGGCCCGTAAATCTTTCTTGCCCTGACCCTTAGGGCACAGCAACTTGGCCCTCGCGACATAGCGATCACCATTTACCTCGCGAGTCGGTCTCTCACTGGACCTTACTAACCATACTTTGCCAGCAACCTAGCTGACACAAGCGTAAAACACCCTATGCTGAAGGTGTTGGCTGCGCCGACAAAAGTTCGGCGGCCACTGCCATTCTCTTTATTGTCGCCCCTACAGGCGGCGACGCCGTATACTCATACGTTGTTTGTACAGCCCCAGCTTGCTGCGCTATCAGCCACTGGAGCCTATCTATCTGCTCCGACTGTCACATCGACGCCACACTTAGGCGTTGGAATCAGCTTTCGGCGAAAAATTTCCGCTGACGGCAAGAAGCTTGACCTGCTGCTGGATCACACCAACAAGTACGGTCACCTTCTATCGCAGCTCGTGTACCTTGTTCGACCCAGAGCGCTCTCCCGGCACGAGTCGAAACAAGCGCGTATTCCTACGTGGTGTCATCGCTAATATGCACACCACAACGAAACGATTTGCCCAAATTTTAGCCATTTGAGCAACGCGCAAACTATATACCGACAAAATGGCTCGTCGACCCAATCATGCGAAAGTATAAGAGGGTACTCCTTTTCATCTCCAACATTACGTTGTCGGCCGCCAACGTAATATCCGAAGAATGAAAGCTCGTCACCCTCGATCAGTCCCAATATCCTTTTGGGAATAACAAACAACCAATCAAGTACTTTCGCCACAAACTCACGCACTCTCTCGTGCTAATCCCTAGGGTCTCCCTAAGGTTGCTAACCACCTAGGACTATTCCTAGGCTCTGATACCACTCTAATCTGTCACGCCCCGAGTCCGCCAATTTGTACGGTTCGGGCACGCCAACAGACCCGCCAATCGGGTAAGACCTTTTTCTACCCGAAAGGAACGGTAACATCCATAATAACACAACCAGTGTATGCGGAAGCTCAATATCAGAGTACTAAAAATCACTACAAATTTAAACTTTCATTCAATAACAAACAGTTAATGCGGAAATGAAAGCATACAAGAGTGAACCATAACTTAAACTTATTACACTTTACATTCTGAACTTGCAAATAAAATTATTACAATTCTTTACATAAATTCCTCACCATACAAGGTTCACTCAAGAAATATAAAAATGGATACCTCTGCTAGACCCTCTAGGTCTCTATGCTGCTGGGCTCTTGCCCCTGTCGTATGCCTCGCCGTCTGCATCTGAACCGTCTCGACCGCTGCATCCATACCCGAACCTGTGGGGGGAGTCACCCAAGGGGTGTGAGAACTACATCTGAGTTCCCAGTGGGTTCAACCACCGAGAGAAAGTGTCCTACACCACTTGGTCCAATGGAAGCAATAATAATAGTGCTAGGAAACTAAAATCCTCGATATCAAATGCAGCTATACAAAATGATACATCACTGTCTGTATATACTCATCAACCCAGCACTACACTATCCAGCCATACTAGACTACCTATAGGTCACTACACTATCTGTGTATACTCATCGTCCCAGCACTACTCTGTCTAGCCACACTAACCCATATCACTACACTATCTGTTACTCATCGTCCCAGCACTACTCTGTCTAGCCACACTAGGCTGCTAAGCACCAACTCGGCCACTATGCCGCTATATACAGGGTCAAACTAACCCGGCCACCTTGGCCACTCTATTTTTCTTTATTCTTTAGATTCTGGTGCTTTAGTTCAAGTTAACCCTCAGAAATTCTTATCCAACGGGCCCGAGCCCGGTAGTCCTGCTACCATAAGATAAGATTTCTAAGGTTGCCGATAACACCCGCAAGTGTTACCCCGCCCAACGGGGAACTTGTCATACGGGTCACTGCCCGGGAGAGGGACACTGCCCTTGGCTCCGACAAGATCTACGTTTCACCCCGAAGGTACGCCCATTTTATCTCTTTTATTTTTCTTTTTCTTTCTTTCTTCTCTTTCTCTTTTTACTTTAGTTCTTAGCCTCTTTGCCTTTGAACACTTGCTTTCCTTCTTATTCGAGCTTATAGCTCCCTTTTTGCCACTGGCAAATCTCTTTCTCTTTCCTTGAGCATTTAGCTCCTTGCTTTCACTTTAAGCCTTTCGAAAGTACCTCGTCCGACGGGTCACTGCCCAGGGAGTCCTGCTCCACTTGACGAGTCTCAAATTCGAAGGCGCCATTTACATTCTCTTTATGCTTTTTAGCCACTTTTAGCTTGCTTTTAAACTTTGCCTTTTTACACAATTTACCTCTTATCCTAGGTCTCGCCATAAGGATAACTAGAGAGTCTCCTGGACTCATAAACATTTCACCTTCATTTATTTAACTCAAATTGAAGTTAAAGTTATTGTCCATTTGCCCAGACACCCTATGACTTTCTAGGGTTATATTTAATTCTTTAACCTTGGGATCTCATCCCACTTTTCTGATTCCTCACTGAATCCTAGAGTTAACTTAACTCTATTTTCCTGTTCCACTATTAACTTAGAGTTACACTGACTCTAATTTCATGTTCCATTGTTATCTTAGAATTCATTGACTCTACTTTCCTGTTTTCCCTTTCATATCTCCACACTTGATCCATTTTCCATCCTCTTGATTCCTTACTGAATCCTAGAGTCAACTTGACTCTATTTTTCTGTCTGTGAGTTTAAACTCTTCTAGCTCAACTTAGGTTCCCTTTACCTAAGTTCCATGTCATACTTGTCCTAGAGTTCCTTGACTCTATGCTGACCTCTAGTTCACCTTAGGTTTCCTTTACCTAAGTTCCATTTCATACTGTCCTAGAGTTCCTTGACTCTATGTTGATCACTCTATCCATTGTCCTTAGGTTATCACCTAAGACCATGCCACTCGTCCACCCTAGGATAACTCCTAAGTTGATGTCACTCGTCAAACCCCTAGACTAGGTTTTCTCCTAGTCTTACTACCAACAAGTTCTGTTCCCTTATGTCACATGATTCCTAGGGTTGTACCCTAACATGATCACAGTCAACACATAATTATTCATTTCTACGCATGCAATTATTTTCTATCCATCATAAAAATAATTTATTATCTATGCATGCAATTATCATCAATTTAGGTAAGTCAAGAATCGTCCCCCTTTTTTTTTTCCCTAATTCTCTTTACGCATGCAAATTAATCATCTCCTTTTTGGCAACCAACAGTTGCATTTTCCATCTGTGTCCATCTACACATACCAATTTATCCCCTATTTGGATAAATAATAATTGTCACTTTTCCTCTAAATATCTCTACACATGCACGTTTATCATCTGTCTTCGGCAACCAACAGTTGCCCTTTTCATCTGTATCTCCCTACACATGCAATAATAATCATAATTACCTAACGCCTCTAACAGGCTACTATCATGCTTCTAGATCAAAAAGCAAAGGAGCAAGGGGAGAGGTCACCCAATTTCGGCAGAATTCCCCACCTTGTAGTGTACCCAATTGCTTGTAGACACTTGCAATTGGTCTTCGCGCGATTCTTCTTGTTTCCTCGAGCTTGCACGCAAAACGGTGCGCACATTCCTTGAGTCCGCACGCAAAACGATGCACGTCCTCCAAACCTGCACGCAAAACGGTGCATGTTAATAAAACTCGCACGCAAAACGGTGCACGTCATTTCAGCCTGCACGCAAAACGGTGCGCGTGAACTCAATCTGCACGCAAAACGGTGCACGTACCTCAATCTGCACGCAAAACGGTGCACGCTTTACTGTAGGGTCGCACGCAAAACGGTGCACATTTTTCTAGCCCTGCATGAAAAATAATGTATAATAATATAGAGACTGCACACAAAACGATGCGCATAAAACGATCTGCACGCAAAACGGTGCACACTTAACTGTAAAGTTGCACGCAAAACGGTGCATATTTTTCTATCCCTGCACGAAAAATGATGTATAATATTAGAGACTGCGCGCAAAACGGTGCGCGTTAGTCCAACCTGCACGCAAAACGGAGCACGTACCTCGGGTCGGCACGCAAAACGATGGAGGTTTCCTTTTCAACGTTGCACGCAAAACGGTGCACGTTTTCCAAGTTCGCCTTTTTGCCGAATCCGCATGCAAAATGGTGCATTTTTTTTACAACTTGCACGCAAAACGAGACGCGCTAAAAATATCTGCGACAGTCCGGGCAGCAAGGGCACAGTAGAACTCGGTCCCTAACACGCAAAACGGTACGGGGGGTCAAATCTAATGTCCAAAAGGAGGTTCAAAAACTGTGCCAAAAATACCACAAAAAATGACGAACGGCCTACCTCGACAGCATCGCGTAGTCCATATGGCTTTTTGGAGCACTTTGCGCGCTCTACGAAGTCGTCGAAGTGCCGCTCCCTCCCCACGAATCCCCCACTTTCGCTCTCTCTCGTGCCCGGGTGGAGAAGGAAAGGGAGAGGAGGAAGAAGAATGGCGGTGCGGGGGAGGAGGAAGAAGAAGAAGGAAAGAAAAGGAGAAAAGAAGGGAAAGGGGTGGACCGTGGACCGGGTCCACGGTCCCCCACCAATGGGGAATCTTGGGTGGCGGTCCACCAGGCAAGGGGGCGCGCACCGGGTCCTGGCGGCGCCACCCTGCGCCACGTGGCGCGCGTCCTGCGCGCCACGTGGGCGCCGCACCCGCGCGCTACACGCGCGCGGGACACGGTGCGCGCCACACAGGCGCGCACCCCCGCGCGCCCCCACAGTTGCACGTCTCTGCACCTGTGCGGCCCAATGGGGGCCCGCCATGTGGCGGCCCCCCCGCTGACCCGCGCAGAAGCGCGCCTGCTGCGCGCCTTGCGCAGCACGCAAGCGCGCCTCGATCCGCGCGCCGCCGCCTCCTTGAAATCCGTTTTTGCTTCGTTTTCTGTCCGTTTCTCGTCCGTTTCAGTCCAAATTTGACAGGCAACTTCGTTTCAGCTTAATTTACCACAGAAAAATTTAAATTTTCACTTTGGGCCATTTTTGGGCCACCAAAAGTCTCGCTGTATCCAAAATTGCTGGCGGACCCCGTTCTCACAATCCGGGTACCCGATCAACACGAAATTTTTACTGTGACCTTAAAACATAATTACGAAGCTCCCGTAATTTTCTCAGAATTTTTCGACACTGTTGGCGGAGCCCGTTCTCACTATCCGGCCTCCGATCTATGCGAAACTTTTTCTGTGGTCTTAAAACATGTTTACGGGGCTCCCGTAATTTTTTCGAAATTTCCCGACACTGTGAATTTTCCACTAAAAATCTGGGCCCTCTTTTTCGAATAAAATTCCAGAACTCTCATTTTAATCCCGATTTGGGCCCAACTCGCTTCCAAATATTCTTTACTTCCCCAACTTTCATAACAATAGGATTTCATCCCACCTTTATTTACATTTATTTATGTGCCGAAAATCCGGCACTTTACACTATCAAACAAGAATAGGTTCTAGGCACAGCTCCTGTAGCTTTCGTCCCCAATAAGGAAACGGCCCCTAGAACCCAGATCACTCAAACCCTCTCGGGTGAGAAAGTTTTGTAAGAAAAGATGACAGTTATTACCAAAAAAATATTTTTATTTAAGAAACCCAATTTAATGAATTTTAGTTCTTTAAGAAAATTAGTCAAAACAAGTTTTATTTTTCAAACCCCAAAGGGATAATGCCTTCACCCTTATCAAACAAGAAGAGGCTCCGGCGACTCTTCGGAATTCGGTAGGAAAACATTAGTTTACTAAAATTATGTGTGTCCAAAAACAGTCTGGATTCAAGGTCCTGCTATCACCAGTTCAACACTACTACAAACACAGTGCTAATGACACTGGTTGGAGAATACTCGACAATCCGGGACCACCGTTTACCCAAACGGCTCCCAACACTAGCACAACACTAGCCACAGCTACCAGACTCCACTCGGCCCCCGGGCACGGGTGCTAATGCATCTCACAATAACCCGACCACTCGGCCCACTATCAGGGCGAGGAGAAACTCTAAGTCCAGAAAAAAGGAATGCAAGAGGTGGAAACTAGAATATAAAAAAACCTAGCCCAAGTGAGAGTTTTCTAGCAGTCTGGTTACACATGCAACATATGACAGGGTGCTAGGTCAAGTCCAATACTAACATTTAATCAACACAGATAGGAAGTAATAATCAACATGATCAAAATCACTGCACTATAAAATCCTATCTGATACAACATGCTTTCTAATACTGCTCACATAATGCATGCTCACTAACAATATAGAGTTAGAGAACCGTCCACCGGTTTTGGAGACGAAGCAACCCACTTGAAACGCGCGTCAATCCAAGATCCAAAAAGTCTGAAACTGAACGGAGACAATCATCGGATTCGCACAACTCCAACGGGCCCAAAAACACCAAAAAACTCCTCCTGGGTATAAAGATATGGTCCAAACATTGCAATCAATAAAAATTCCCAAGATCACTTGCTGCTGAAAAATTAGTCCAGAAAATGCGAAAATACCACCTGCGAGATAATCTCTAAAAATTCCAACAAAAATACGACGGTGATCCTCGCGAAGAGTAGATTTCGATCGAGTCCTCACATGTCGAAATCCGATACTCGAGCGCAGAGATAAAAATCCGACAAGCTTCCGCTATCCAGAAAAACCACCAGCAACAAAGGGGTTCAAAGATGCCTCGTAAACCATGCCAAGAACTCAGAATGAAGCAAGGTGATCGTCGAAGGCCTACCTCTCATGAAACCAACGCCGCAAAAATCGTCCAAAAATTCCTTCGGAGTAGCTCTGTGGACCTCGTGGACCGAAACGCGACGGAACGGGTGCGCGCAGCGTGCGGTGCAGCCCCGCTCGGGCGCGCGCTGCATGCGAAGCAGCCCCGCGCGGGTGCGCGCAGCGTGCGGTGCAGCCCCGCGCGAGCCACAGCCCCGCGCGTGCGCGCGCTGCAAGTTGAGCAGCCCCGCGCGGGCTGCAGCCCCGTGCGGGTGCGCGCAGCATGCGGTGCAGCTCCGCGCGGGCACCAGCCCCGCGCGGGCATGCGCTGCATGCAATGCGGGCGGCGGCGGCGCGCCAGTGCAACGCGGCGGTGGCGGCTATCAACGGCACAAGCAAAACCAAAACGGCGAAACCCCCAACGTAAAAACGCACAAAACGGAAAACAAACCACCGAAAACTAGCAAACGGGCTAACCTTGCACTCACAGAGGAGAAGAGGAAGAAGGAGAAGAACTCGTTCCTCGCAGTTGATGAGAATCCGGTTCCTCTCCCCGCCTCCGGCACGTTGATCCACGAAGAAGAATGGAATCGCTCTCTTTTTCTCTCCGAACTAGGGTTTTCGTTTCTTGAAAGATATTAATTAAATAAATAAATATTATATTTCTCTTGTACGTACAAAATAAAACCCTTATTCGGTAAATAAAAGAAAGATTCCTATCTCCTCGAAAAGTGTGTCGCTCATCAAACGTCCCGTGTCAACTAGCACGGATCCCGATGCACACGACGAACACCGAGACCTTCAAAACCCCATTCCGAGAGATCCGCAAATCGGATTTCAGATCCGATCGCTTTGCCGTTCACCGATTTTCGAGCTCTATCACAGAAAAATATCCGCAAGCACCGACGTTCTACCCAAGAAAACTCGATAATTTAATCCCCTAATAACTAATTTACTCAAAAAGAATTAAAAAGAAAAATAAGAAAGGTCGTGATACTACATCCTCAGACCACTTTACCGGCAAAGAACGCAAGTGGGGGATCAGGCCCACGGCGTACGTGAAGTACAGCGGTGCGTGGCGATTGTAATGCTGATGCTCAAGCTCACGGTCCACAGACCGGGTAATCGGCAAAAAGTCGGAAATCCCCACGGGGATGCAGTAACTGAAGGCCAATCAAATCTCATCTCATGCAATACTGAATGCAAGGAACAATGGCTATATGTACAAGAGTAATATCCAAGATATACTGAGAAAAATAGTAAATATCTGATAGCTAGCTAATGACCAATCAGACATGGCAAAAGTCCAAGATATAAGCTAAATGACCAATCCAACATGAAGAGTGTCCAAGCATAAGCTAGATGGCCAATCTAACATGAAGAGTGTCTAAGTATAAGCTAGATGACCAATCCAACATGAAAAGTGTCTAAGTATAAGCTAGATGATCAATCAGGCAGGATAAATGTCTAGGTATAATCAAGCATGGTATAACATCTAGATATAAGCTAATAATAATCAATCAACGGAAGGAATGCTCAAATGTAAAATCTGGGCTACCACAAGAATAGGGGTCCGACTAAATAAGGTACCCCAAAGGGCCGAAGAGATAAAGCCCGGACCGAAGATAAACCCATCTGTGTATAGGCGGACCAACGACTCCACCAGGAAGCTCGCGGGCCGGAGTCCGATTGCAAAGACCTGAATCATGAATACTGATCAGGAAATGACTCACACATACCCAAACCACAGACTCACTACGCACATAGAGCTTATATCAGGATCTTTTCCTAATTACCGCAAACCGATTTTCACTCAACGAAAGCCATCGGATCTCCAACGAAAAGTTTAGAGATCATCGGCACACAGCCCAAGATAGCACGTGAGGTAACAATTGCGTTTAGACCCCTAGGGTTTTGTAAAATTGCATAATTACATGTATTTTAGAGCCTTTTTCGCTCGTAATAATTTTCAAAGCATTTTTAAATCGAACCGAGGCCACCAGCAGGTAGGCCTCAACACTTTGAACACCGTGCTCACCATTTGGAAGCAGCGCGAGATCCGAGGACAACTTCGGGCCATCCTTTACTAAGGTAAATTGGCTTAACTTGCATTTTAAATTCTTCTACTTGGTCTATAGCCCAACTAAGGTGAGCATCATGTTTATCATGTCACAGAGGTTCGAGGGCTCACTCTAGTGCAGCCTCACACATGCTGGATCAAAGGAACCAGAGCTTACACTCAAGATGGCCCAAGATGACTCCACCCACACATTCACTCAGTCATATTTGAAACTGAAGTGAGCATCAAGCTCAGGGGAACATATGGAGTCAGGGGCTCACCATCTGGATGGTGCAAGTTGGCCGGAACAGTGCAGGGAGCAAGCTCGGCCATGAACACATGCTCCAAGAGCTCGAGAATGGCCACATAGCAAAACCTTTATTTTGGTGGCCAACAGAGGCAAGCACCAACCTCAGTAACTCGAGAGCATCCTCAGGAGTGCAGCCAGGTCGGTCGCCGGCGCGCGGTGGCCGGAGCTAGGCCATGCGGCGATCTTGGAGTCCCAATAATGGCACCTCTCCATCAAAGGCTTCTTAGGTGCAATGGACAGCACCCGAAGCTTCTATAGGTTAATTAATGAAGGTCTAGGCAACCCTCGACCGACGGCGAGCGGCGGATGGCCGGCCGCCATTAACGAGGTCAAGCTTGGCCCATCCATGGCGGATCTTCATCCAACCTGCATGGACCGCATGCAAAGGTATGGATCGACTCCTCACTGCACCATGAAGCTAACCAGGGCCTTAGCCGGCGTCGGGGAGCAGCAGCGGCGCCGGAGCAAGAAGCTCGGCCAAGTGCAATTTTTCCCGAAACTAGGGCACGATGCCACGACCTCCACAGTGTACCAACTCCTCCCAAATTTGGTGGAAAGGGTCCAGAGGTCCAACAGAAGCTTCTCTTCATTTTAGTTTTCGTCCAAAACCGTCGGGAGCAAAGATAGCTCAAGGCGGAGCTCTAATGGTTTTCCGGCGGTGTAACTTCACCGCAGGCCAATCGGCGACTTCCTAATTTCAGGGCTGGGCTGGGAGACTCCCCAGGTCATGAGGAAGTTATTTCCAAAGGTCTCGGGTCCAAGGAACCAAAGGAAGAGAGCACCTACCTCGCCAGAGTTGGAGAAGAAAGAAAGAAGCGGGCTTCCTTCCCAGGCGTCGTGCGGCCATGGCGCACCTCGGGCTTCCTCGGGCGCACTCCCAGGAAGTAGAGGATGATCTCAGGAAGCGCAGAGAGAAGTTGGAGGGTCCTAGGTGTTGACTTCTCCTTCCTAACTCATGTACGGCCATCCATGCATGGAACGCGACTCCTCGGTGACTCAGGGCTCCGGGGTCAGTTTTATCTGTTCGAGAAGATGCAGAGGTTGTGAAGGAAGGCCATAATTTCCCAGAATGGCCTCTTGTAACCCCCACAAAAACCCAAGAGTCACATTGAAATAAATATGCATTTTTGTAACAAAATGCTCCTAGGTCCCTGCACTATTAGCTTCCAGCCCTAGGGTCCCTACTGTAGGTGAAAATTGCATCCATGTCCCTCTCAAAAAAATCTCATTCCATTTGGTGCATAAAATGTGGACCACATTGCGAAAATACCACTATTTTTATCCCTTTTCATGCTTTTCGAGGCACTAGAGTCGTCGAAATGGAAACCGGATTTCGCCACGACGTCCGGCTCGACGAAACCTATCAAATAGCGTATTTGGTTTCTTGAGTTGGCGCCCCGATAAATTCTCGATCCATTTAATATAGTAAATTTATAATGTGTGGCACGCATCCTGATGCTTTAGAGTCATCAAACGCAGATATCGTCAACGCCACTGCGCTCAGAATTATGAAGCAGTTAAAATCGACTACCTGGACCGCTAGATTCGGACCCCAGACGGTCGATCGGCCGACGTTGGTCGGCGGGGGATTTAAATCAGGGATTACTATTCACAACTTAAGTCGTGGGCCCCACTTCGTTTTTTTTTGCTGTTTTCGAGACGATCTGACCGTCGTATCGAAAATTGGTTTATATTATTTTCAATCGATTCGACGTGACGGTCGCACTGGCGATTTCATATTTTCAAAATTCACGTTTACTACAATATCACTAAAGCTGTATAATAGAAACGGAACAACTGAAGCTAAATAACAGAATTGTATAACTGAAGTTGTACCTCTATTCTAACATGCAGTATAGAACATGAAATGCTGATGTAACTAAGCCAGTGACCAAGCAAGCATGGCATATATCCAGGTGTATATCTCTATATATACTAAGTACTGAGTATGATAGCATATGGATAAGCTCAACTGTAAGATCAAGATAACATAGCTATAATGATTGAATGCTGGAATGAAAGCAAGTAGAAAGGCTCAACCATAGGATCAAGGCTACATCAAACACAGGGGTTCGACCTACCACGGTACCCCATAGGGCCGAAATGATAAAGCCCGAACCGAAGATAAACCCACCTCAGGGTAGACGATCACGGTATTTGCTGATTGGCTCACGAGCTAGCGGCTGACTGCTGGGACCTGAATCATATACACAGGTCAGAAAATAGACTCACTCATATCCAACCCTTTGACTCACTGTATGCATAAAGCTTAAACAAGGAACTTCGCTGAAGTCCCGGGATTTGCCGAAATTTTCAGAAATCCGCCGATCGATCATGTATGATCCGATCCGTGGCTATAGGTCTCCGAATTTAATGAAACTTGACGTGCAGCCCGGGAATGCTTCACTGAAGACATTCGGGCATCAAACTCCACTCGGTGCGACTCTGCACTTAAACGGTGCCATAAATATCGAAAACACCTCCGAAAAAGCCGATTTCGGCTCCGGAAGCTAAACTGAAATCACTGGACCAGTCAGGACAACCTCGGGAATAGCCAAGGGCGTGTATCAACTATAATTAATCACCAAGATTTCTCGAATTGAGTGATTAATGCCGAATCGCCAATAAACCGATGATTTTGCCGATTTACGGTTCGATAACCAATTTTTGCTCAACGGAAAGCATCGGATCTTGAACGGAAAGTTCAAAAATCATGTGCATGCTACCCGAAGCAGCCCGTGTGGTCACAATTGCAAATAGGCCCCTAGGGTCCCTAAAAATTGCATAAAAACTATCCAAAAATCCATGTTTTGGCTTGCATTTACTTTCTAAGTACCTTTGAACTGAACCGAGGCCACCAGTAGGTGGGCCTCGACGCATTGAACGTCGTAGTCACCATTTGGAAGCAGCACGGAGCCCGAGAATAATTTCGAGTCAACATAATCCATGACATAAAGGCTAATCTTGCTATTTAGATCCAACCCTTCAACCAAACTCAGATCTAGGGTGAGCACCATGCTCAGGAGGTCGAAGGGACTCAGAGGCTCACCTAAAAAATGCTGCTGGGCTGTTGGAACAAAAGAGGAAGCAAGCTAGGTCCCTTAAGGCTCGGCTTATTAGAACTACCCAACCAAGCACTCAGCTTGGGATCAGGGGTGAGCACCAACTTCATGGGACTGAGGAAGCTCAGGGGCTCACAATTGGATGGCCAACAAGCTGCTGAAACAACAATTGGAGCAAGTTGGCTTAATACTAAGGCTTCAAGAGCTCGGGCTTGGCCAATTTAGCAAAATTGGTGATCATGTAGGCACTAAGGTAATCAGCAGGTAGAGGAGCTCCAGGGAAGTGTTCTGGTTGCCTTGGAGTCAAGCTCCAGCGGCTGATGCGGCGAATGGCCAGAATACAAAGCTTCGCGGCCATCCATGGAGCTTTAACGGTAGATTTCCATGCGCAGATTTCAGGTCCATGCAAAGGTCCTGGAGGCTTGCCCTCGATGCAGGGAAGCTAGTTGGTGTTGTGGCCGGCGGTGGAAAGCGCCGGCGGCAACGACGGAGCATGCTCGGCCATGCCAAAGCAACCAAGACCTAGGGCTTGAGGCTGCGGCTTCTACACTAAACCATCCTATATGTAACTTCATGGGGGATCTACAGAGGTCCTAACAGAGATGCCCAACATCTTATATCGCGGCGAAAGCCGACGGAAAGCGTGCGCGCAAGAGGTAGCACAAATTAGGGTTCCGACGGGTGCAACTCCCCCGCCGGCAACCGAGCGCACCTCGAGGGTCGGGGCTCTGCAGAGTTCATCCCCAGGAGATGACAGAGCACGTGCAGTAGTCTAGGTAGCAAGACAAACAGAGAGAGAGGGTTCTCATCTTGCCGGATTCGAGAAAGAAGAAGATGATGACAGTCACCTTCTCCAGCGGTGTGCGGCCACGGCAGGCAGCGGAACACCTCGGGTTCAACTTCTGGAGGTGGGAGCAAGCCACAGGGTCCTCTGGAAGCAAGCCAATGGGGTTTTGTTGCCTCCCACAACCACCAACCCGAGATCAAAGAGCAAAGTTGCTATCCTCTGCTTTTCCGGCGACGGGCGACGGCGGTCGGTGGTGCTGGGGCTCGGGGAAGACAGAGGGGGGAGAGGAGGAGTCGTGGGTGCTATGGTTTCTAGAGGAAAGCGGCTAGGGCTAGGATTGGGGTTACTCAAGATTGCTATATGTACACATTGCTACAAAATACAAATAAGTCCTCCAACCCTATATATTTTGGTCTGGGTCCTTAGCTGAAGCAATTTATGCACAGAGGTCCCTCCCCATTAAGTTTCACACAAAATGGTCCATAAAATAATAGGCTTTTCCCCAAAATACACCAAAATTTGCTATATTTCATGCTTTTTGAGACACTAGGGTTGTCAAATCGAAAAAACGGACGACACCACAACGTCCGGCTCGACGAAACCTATCGGCTAGTAATTTTGGTTCGCTGAGTTTGAGCTTCGATAAATTCAAAATCCATCTCATACGGTTAAATTCACTATTTGGCACGCTTTACGATAACCTAGACTCGTCGAACATAAATTTCGACTACGCCATTGCGCTTAGAACGTCGAAACCGTTCAAATCGACTACCTGGATAGTCGGATTCGGACTCCGATAGGTCCTGTTGGCCAACTTCAATCGAAAAAATTAAAATTTTCAACAGGATACTATTCACTTAAGTCGGCACTATTCATCTCTACACATCTATATATAGGGCTCAATGCACTCTGGTCTATATACTACTTAGGTTTTTCTTTGAATTTCAAATTCAAATTTAAACTCGAATTCTCGAGTACTACACCAAACCAACCCAATCTTACTAGCTACCACATAGGGTCCGGTCAAGCTTGCACCTACCTACCACCATACATCACTCTCAAGATGGCCGGTAACAACACCACAACACCATCGAGGTGGCTAGTCCAATGTAGGTTACCTCACAGGGTAACTACGACAACAACGCATAATAGCCAAGCTTCGGAATGGCACTCGAGGGGCGCGACCACGTCGAAAAAAATTGTCTATCTATCGGGCTCAAATATGGCTTATGCAGGCTATAATCAATGTGAATGATCAATCATATCAAAAAAAATCTATTATCCACATGCTCACAATGCAATCCGGAGTAAAACTCAATGGTCTGGGACCGACGTCAACCCCAACGGCTCCCAACTCAACAACTTAGTTTACCGACTGTAACGACCCGACCCACTAGCAACAATAACTCGTTGAGCCCAAATCACAACCCAAAATGCTTAAGTCCAGTTATAATTACTAGTATTCATGTCTCTTATATATCCAATAACAACTCCATTTCTATCAGATGTGGGACTATTGGGGTGTCACTGACTTACCCCGTTTACGCCTGACGTACTCGTCAGCCCAAACACACACACAATCCAAGATCACCAGGCGATGTGAGACTTGTCTCGCTAGTCCTGTCATCTAGACTCAGACTCAACCGAGACTCGTTATACACTTCCGGCTGGTGACTGGCTCCAATACCAAATGTAACTACCCGACCCACTAGCAATAATAACTCATTGGCTCAATCCACAGCCCAAAATGCTTAATCCCAGTTATTATTACTAGTGTCTGTATCTCTTATATACCCAATCACAATTCCATTCCCATTCGATGCGGGACTATTGGGGTGTCACACCGACTGTTGTACAAATCAGCTCGGTCCCTCAGCACGAGTGTAAATCCATTCTACACTAATCCGAATACTCACAACCCTCTAACCAGGGAGAACAACAGGTGAAAATAGATGATGTCTACAACGAATAACGACAACAGAATCAAAAAGTAAAGTGTAGGTTCAACAAGAATTGTTCTGATTCTAAATACCAATAAACACCTACGGTATGCTAGTAATCAGATGGAATTTAAGTTACAGCAATAAACCAATGTCCACATGAAATTAATTCTCATATTTTAACCACTAATCTTAAAACATGCAGATGATGCTAGACATAATAGAAAATTTGTCGAATTCGGTAAACATCAAACCAACCTCGATCGCAAATTCAACCACGACAATGGATTCTTACATCACAAACTCCCTTCCCGTCTGCCCACGGTCCACGCACACTCCTCAACCACAAGGAATCACCCACGCAGTCTCAGCTAGGCAAAACAACAGCCAAAAACACATAAAAACCTCATTCATTCGGATTATTCTACTTAAAAATCCACGAGAATCAATCAAACTTACCACACCACTAGATAGAAACAGCTCTAAATCAACTAGCGGAAGAGGAAAAACCAATAAGAAATCACTCCCAACACTCAGCTAGAAGAACCAGTCGAGAAATCCATCAAACTATAATAAAACTCCAACTCATAGCGAAACTCCAAATAAACTCAAGTCCAGTTGAAAGAAGTCACTACACATGTTCAACTCCTCAACGACAACACGAACTACCCTCCCCACAGCAATCTGAAGCTCCCAAGAGTTCCAAATATATGAAAGCTTCATAGGTGATGTTGTAGGGATTGTGCTGGTCCAACAGTTGCTGGCAGCTCACCAAGAAGAAGTTGGAGTTGGAGAAGAGGAAGCTGGCTCACACACTGGCTCTGGCTCGAGAGAAGTAAAAGAGCTTCAAAGTGAATATGTGGTTCAATTTATAGAGGAAAAGAGTAAAGTAGGAGCCCTTGGATCAACAGAACAAATCTACTCCAACAGGCAAAGTCGAGTTTCTGAGCACCCGATTCTAGTTCCGAGCATCCGAATTGTCGTAATCTTGCCAAGAATCCTCCTTCTCGGGTGCCCGATCCTGCATCCGAATCTCAACTACCATCGACACGTGTCAGCATCGCGCAATACACTCGAGAAAGGCCACTCACTCATTTTCGGACTACTACAGTAACTTTCGAGCGTCCGAAAAGAAGATCCGAAACTGTCACGAGCCAAGGTGCTCATCCAGGCACCCGAAACTCCAGAAACTTCAGCTTCTTAGGTTTCGCAATCCCGAGTTCATTTTCGCGGCCATTTCGTGTTAAAACTACTCCGGCTCGGCTCGACACTCTCTAGACATGTCGACCGACAAACTCCACTACACCCAAACAACTATAGAGTACCAGAACACTACAACTATACTACAGATAATATATTCAACATGAATACCAATAAAAATAGATAGAATAATTTTCTCTCATACTTTTTTATAATATGTAACATAATTTCAACCAGAGACAAAATATTGGAGATGCTATAGGTTCGAGTTCGAATACCTCTCATATTGGTCCTAAGCTTGGGAATTTTTATTTTATTTCTTAAAAAAAATTTGTTGGTGGAATTTAGGCTAAAGTTCTGATGAGGATATTAGGAGATGTTTGGTTCGAAAGATTTGAGGCTTGGAGCAAAAATTAGAATGATCGATTCTGAGTATTTGATTTGAGAGATTAGAATAATTATATTATTTTCGGCGAAAAATTCCCCCACACATTTTATATTATATTATTTTTGGGATTCTGAGTATTTGATTTGAGAGATTAGAATAATTATATTATTTTTGGCGAAAAATTCCCCCACACATTTTATATGTGGGCTGGGATTGGGTCAACGCAGAACCCAAAAGTGTGATATCCATACAAAATAACTATTCATTTACTCACGCATTCCATATGGTTGCTTCAAAAATTTTATTTTTAAGAAAATTAAGTTTTAAAAATAATCTAATTTAATATAAACACAATTTATTTATATAATTTTGATTAATTTAATAATATTATTACATTAGTATTTAATAATTTAGTTATATTGTATATAGTACACGGGAGCCAAAAAAAAATAAATAAAATAATGTAATATTTAAGAACAAAACCGAGATTTTCCATGTAAAAATAAATCAGTAAATTAAAAATAAAACAAGGCCCAAATATTTTATTTTATTTTTTTTTTTCCCTCAAACTGTTAGGAGGAGGAAATTGACATAGAAGAAACATGAAAATTTTGAGAGAGAAAATAAAATTTGTTAAAAACAAATAGTACTTAAAAATTATCGGGCCGGGCTTCGCTTAATGGAGGCCCAAATAAGGCAACTTTTAAAATAACAACATTTGGTTTCAAAATTTATTAGCTCTTACTCTTTGAGTGATACAAAATTTAAAAGTTTATATAAAATTAGTGAAACAATATGATATAATTATGAAACAAATTAAAATAAATTCGAGCAATAAGGGAATTTTCTAACATTTGTACTTAGGGTAAATTGCACATTTGATTCGTTTAGTCCAAAATTTTTAATTTATTATAATTTTTGGTTCGAACTTTTGAAATTATTAAATCAAATCTCATAATACAATTTAATTGATTAAATATTGATGCATTATTAATATAAAAGTAATGTAATTTTTTAATTATTGGCTTATTATTAATTATCATATTATTATATTATTTTTATATTGAAGATATATTAATATTTAGCTAGTTAAATTAGATTATAGAACTTAACTGTAACAATTCTAAAAATTAAAACAAAAAATTATAATAAATAAAAAATATCATATGTCCCATTGTTTGAGGACCAAACGCGCAATTTACACCACAATGCTAAAATCCGGTCTACATGAAAAATCAAAAATAAAAAATTGAATCTAATTGGATATAAAAATTTAAAAATTGAAATCAAACATGAATAAAAAAACCCAAAATCCATACCCGAACTTAAAAAAAACGAATCTGATTATAAATAATGAACAAATATTCAAATAAATATTCAAAAATTATTAAAATGACAAATATAAATATATAAATAATATTAATTATTAAAATAAATATTTTAAAATTTATATAAAGAATTGAACTGAAGTGCTTTTAGAAGCACAGACACATTCGTACTTTCAAATTATTTTCAATACATATTTGGATTCCAAGTTGGCGCAAAACTCAAAGTAGGTACAATGTTTTCTTTGCCGACGCACATAGAAAGTGTCGGCAATTTTCAAAGCTCACCTGGAAATGGCCTGGTTCGGATTTGGATTCGGATATATATCGACATAATAATCAAACCCGAACTATTAAAATTTTATATTTTATATCCTAAAAGGCCCAAATTATCCATACCATTTGGCATCTCTAGTTCTTATTGCTTATTGTCTAAGTTCTAGTTTTGCTTTCTCATCATCTAATAGTATGGATATTCGCAATTTTATTCCAATCTGAATCTGAATTGGAAATAGAGCAAATTTATTCGATATTAAACGAATATAATTTCAATATGAAAAATAAAAACATGACTAATTTTGATTTGAATATAAATTTTATTTGTATTCGGCCTGAATCCGAATTAATTTTATATTATACAATATATATATATATATAAGTATGGCTTATATACTTTTAAAAGTACAAGTCCAAATAAATTTGTGAATTTTTTACCATTGGATTTGTATTGAGATTTGTGCTATTTACTTTTTCTTTCTCTTTTTAGTTGACTTTATAATAACATAAATCTCAATACAAATCTAATCTCTATACCTATATATGATTCCTCCTAATTTTTGCCACATGTCAACATTTTCTTCATAATTTAATTTTTTTTTTTCCTTCACTCTTTCCTTCATTCCTCTTTCCAATTAAATGCTCAATAAATAATTAGTAAACCAAAAAAAATATTGCCCCAATTAATTAGCTCCAATTAATTATCCCATGTATATTTCCTAATTTTGATTTTTTTTTTCTTTTTTTTCTTATCTACCGTCTCTTTCTTTTCTCACCTGACATCTCCTCATCTTCTCCCCACTCTCTTTAATTTCTCACCCGACATCCCCTCATCTTCTCCCCCACTCTTTCTTTCTCAAACCCCGCTTTTATCTCTCTCCCATCCACATGTCCTCTCTACCACGTTTTCGAGGTTTAATCTCTTAGAGAAGTCGATAAATTCGAATTCTTGAGGTATAGGCGGTGGCGGCGGCGACCACCACGGCGGCAGAGGCCACGACCATCAGCACGGGGAGTGGGAAGGCCGCGGAGGGCGGCTTCGGGCAAACCGTGGCGGGGATCGTGCGCACGGCGATGTTCTGGTATTTCGCCTCAAAATTTTTCACCCCCAAGAGGCTCTCCGAATTTTTGGTGCTCATCTCTAATCTCTTCTAAAATGGCGAAATCCTGGTGAGTGCCCCAAATTTGGATTGATTTATACCGAGATTTTAGAACAATTTATTTATATTATTGTGATAGATTGGGTATAAGTTTAGTTATAATAATATCTGTTCGTTGCATCGCGCGAGTCACTACACTAGTGATAAAGAATTCACAAGTATAGTTGGATTTATACTTTTGAAAGTATATAAGCTCTACTATATATATATATATATATATATATATATATATATATATATATATATATATATATAGTCCGGCTAGAATACTATCGATAGCACCAAACAATTGGTGCTATCAAGTTTTCAGCCGTTGAATGAAAAGATATGCGGTTGGAATTATAGTGGTTTTCTAAGATTTTTACTATTCAACCAACCACCTAGTAAACCCTACGGGACTACTATAATCCCAACCGCATATTTTTTCATCCAACAGCTAAAAACTTGATAGCACCAATGGCTTGGTACTATCGATAGTATTCTAGCCTAATTATATATATATATATATATATATATATATATATATATATATATATATATATATATATATATATATTTGAATTTATATTTTAAAAATTTAAATTTAATATAATATATTTTAAAATATGGTAAATAAAAATGATTATTTCCGATTCAAATTTAGATTTTAAATTTTTGATCAAGTTCGGATTTAAATAATAATTTTTAAAATACGTCGAATTCGAATTTAATAGTTTGATTCAAATTCAAATTTTTAAATATATGTTCATATATATATATATATATATATATATATATATATATATATATAGAGGGAACATAAGTTGTTTGAATGTGATGACAAAATTAGAACAAAACTAAAAGAAAAAAGTGTGATGCCACACAAAATTAAATATCAATCTATATCTCATTTAAAGTGTATGATATATATTATATCCATTTCATAATAGAGATTTTTCACTAGTAATTTCGAAATGATCAGTAAAAATCATCATATTTTGAAATAAATAAAAAATAAAATTAGAACAAATTTTTATTTCAAATCGTATTTCCAAAAAAAAAAACGATAACTAATAATTTACTAATAAAATTTAATTTCAAAAATATATTATATTAAAAAAATATTTTTAATATTAACTTTTAAAAAGAATAAATAAGAAAGCTAGAAAAGTTTAAAGCAATGGTCAGAAAAAATAAATATACAACGAGGACGTAAAAGAGTGCCCCCCGAATCCCAATTCAAAATGGGAAGGAGCGGGATTAGGTCACTATACGGTATCCTCACCGCACTCTCTTACCAGATACCGACCCCGTCCCCGCCGATTCTCACAACCGACTCTTTCATTAAAGAGTGGCAGCTCCTACGAATCTTACGCTCACCGTAGGCTCACATTCCAACGCGGCTGTGGGCCCCACGCACCGAGCTCGTTCAAATAAAAAAACCCTTCGCTCTAGGGTTACCGTTGCACCGACACCACACCACTCTCCCACAACACACCCCACACTCTCTCTCTCTCTCTCTCTCTCTCTCTCTCCCTCTCTGCGACGCCACCTCCACTTCAACCCCTCCCATGGCGCCCGATCCCAAATCCCCTCTCCCCGCTCTCCGCAAGCTCATGGGCGCCACTGTCTCCTTCCTCCGCCGCGGCTTCAACCCCTCCAAATGGTATCCCCAACCCTCGACCCATCTCTTCTTCTTCTTCTTCTTCTTCTTCCTCTTGTGATCATCTTCTTGTTGTTGTTGATGATGGTGATGATGATGGTGATGGGGTCTTCTTCTTCTTCTTCTTCTTCTTCTTCTTCTTCGTGTTGGATCTCGGATCGCAGCAAGACGGAGGCGAAGATGGCGACGGCGAGGATAAAGCTGCTGCGGAACAAGCGGGAGGCGCAGGTGCGGCAGATGCGCCGCGACATCGCCATGCTTCTCGAGTCGCGCCAAGAGGACACAGCGCGGATCCGAGTACGATCCTTACCCTTCTCGATTTTATCACGTGTTGCTTAATTAGGGTTTGGATCCGACCTTCTTGTAACAGATGGTCTCATTGAGCTCAGATAAGAGTATCAAACGAGGGTCCCTTGGCGATTTGAACGCAAATTTGCACTATTCCCCAGCTGAAATGGTTATTTAATTGCTCAATGGTGACTTGATTTGAATGTTTGATCTAAAATCATATTGGAAGGTGAGTTGTGATTTTCGTGAGTAGGGTAATTAAAAGCATGATTTTATAATTTTGCATGATAGGATTAAGAGCTCTCTGAATCCATTGGTGAAAGCTTTACCAAAATGCTATTTTTAGTGTAAAATTAGGAATACAAAATCTTGAATTTTTGATGAATAAAAGATGTGAAAAATCTTGAGAATGTATAGGATGACCTGGATATGGGGAATTGACAAAGGTGTATGGAAAATGGATTGCTGAGTTCAAAACTAGTTCCATGTATACTGTATACTTGGGACTATCTGTTTGAGAAAATCTTCTTTCCAGAAATCTATTGATTGGGAGGAAATTTGCGTTCTCGATATTGTTTGATTCCTTCTTTTAGGATGTTTTCCACAGTATCGGAGGTCGAATTTAAAAGTACAGATGAAAGAGTATGTAGGACACATATCTTCATGAAGTTATTGGAGTGGAAACAGCCCTAAAAATCAATGAGGAGCACATGGTATATTGGGATTTAAGTAAAAGCAGAGAATTAAGAAGGAACTACAACCTATGGATATGAAATAGACAATTGGGAGTAGACATAATTACATGGAAGTAGTTAAATTGCATTTTCATCTAAATTTTATTCATGAAATAAACCATCTTTGAAATGGTTGATGAAATTGTAAACCCCATTTTGGCAATAGAATGTCAAATATTGTGTAATCGATGCACTAATATGTGATATACTAATTCTGCCCATAGATCCAATTTTGGAAGCTTTAATTAAGGGTGGTTATGAATGTGCAATACCTTGGTTCCTTGACCTTTATGTTGAAGGATCTAACTTATCCCTAAAGGGCAAAGATTAGCTCTAACAAAGGGAGATATGCTTGCTTATTGGTTATTTGGTTACCTGTTTATTCTTTTGCAATGTTTTATTAGTATATTTATTATTGTATTTTTCTCGACATATAGGTATAATGGATCTCCTACGAAGCCTCTGCATAAACAACTCTAAATAGTATAGAATTTCTCCTTAAAAGGTGTGAAGACAGTACTCTCTAGTAATTGCAGTGTTTGAATGGATTTGTAGGTTGAACATGTGATTAGAGAGCAGAACATTATGGCTGCTAATGAGATCATCGAACTTTTCTGTGAACTGATTGCAGTGCGTCTTCCTATCATTGCAAAGCAGAGGTCTGTTTAAATCTCCTCATATTTAATCACAAGCTTTACTGTTTAGGGGTGTATGTACAACTAATCTCTATCCTCTTTTCAGGGAATGCCCTGCTGATTTAAAAGAAGGGATTTCTAGTTTGATTTACGCTGCTCCAAGGTGCTCTGAGATCCCTGAACTTGGCCGAATTCGTGACATCTTTGAAAAGAAATACGGAAAGGATTTTGTAGCTGCGGCATCAGACCTACGCCCTAATTCTGGTGTAAATCGTTTGGTAATTGATTTTGACCGTCCAGCATATTTTACAATCTTTTTATAAAGCTGAAATGCAAGAGACCTCCATACCAAACATCACAACCTTCGTATTGCACCCACCACTCAAGGAATATTAACACATACAAATTTCTCCCATTGACCGGTGAGCAAGTGTTATCTCCTAAGGCAAACTAAGGGAAAAGCTAAAAGTTTGAAGGGTAGCATAAATGTTTAGATATTTAACGGTGGCAAAGTGGACATCATGCCTACTTTACGATTGCCACACAAATCAATCTTTCGACTTCTGCTCTATCTACCTAACCTGTAACAGAATGCTTTCTTTTTCTGTAGTTGATAGAGAAGCTGTCGATTAGGATGCCTACTGGTGAGGTGAAGCTGAAATTCTTGAAGGAGATTGCGAAGCAATACCAGGTTGACTGGGATGCAGCAGAAACTGAACAGGAGCTTCTCAAGCCTCCCGAAGAGCGTCTAGTATACTTAACCACCTCTCTCTCTCTCTCTCTCTCTCTCTCTCTCTCTCTCTCTGCAATATGTTAGTAAATATTACAATATTTTGCATTACAGTCCGAATAGCAAAACAATTGATTTGCCTTCAATGAATAATGCAGGAAGGTCCGTGCACATTCGTAAGTGCCACTAGCATTCCTATGAAGTCAAGTCCACCACCACCACCTGATGTGCAGCCAAATAATACTAGCCACAGGTTTTCTTTTTTTGTTTTTCTTTATTTTTTCCCTCACTTTTTTTCCCCCTTGTATATTTATTGATTCATTAAATTGTTGGAAACTGAGCTCTTAGTTCTATCCTTCATATCATTATGTGTGTCGCAGGCATTACAATGAGAATGAAAACTCAGCAGTGCAATTCAAGGATAGTGCTTCAGCTGCTCAGGCAGCTGCAGAGCTCGCGAAAAAAGCAGTGTCTGCTGCACAAGCCGCAGCTTTTCTCGCCAATCAGAACTCACCTTCGGATAATCAAACAGTTGGTTTCGAAACCTCAGAAAATGAGTTTACTAACCCTAGCACTATAGGAAGACCACCGAGACAGTCCTTAAACAGGCAAAATGACTTCTCAATGAATGAGTTCAACCATAATATGAAGGTCTTCAGTTCGCAGAGCTTTAATGGATCAAATTATGCAGAAGACGATGGTGTTGATACTAATGAATTAGGGAATGGGAAGATACTTAGAAGGAACAGTTGTGTTGCGAAAACAGTGCATTCGGATATAAAGTTTGATGATTCGGATGGTTTTGATTCCGAAAGCGATGAAGCAATTGAATTAGAGAGGCGTCGTTCAGTGGAAAGCCGTGGGCCACCCAATCGACCTCCTCCTTTGGTACCAACTAGAAGGGAACACTTTGAAGAAAGAAAAAATGGTAATAATAATGATTCGAATAAGGTCAGCCCGATCTCTCATGTTCATCCAAAGCTGCCGGATTACGAAGCGCTCACTGCTCGCTTCGAGGCTCTCAAATCTCACAGGAGGTGAAACAGCTTTTGAAGGTATCATCATATTTACTTCCATTTACATGCCTGAATTAGTTGAGATATATTGGCTTTAGGAACATATGTGTATGGTGACGTCAAGTGATCTGTTATTCATTCTCTATCTATAATTTTTTGCGATGTACATCTAGTCCAGGAACATATTCTTTGTGTAGCTATTGAAATATCCATATTTGTTGCGTAATGAGAAATTGTTGAACTCATTTGGCGCTTCATTGATACCTCCATGCATTTATACAACAATATATGACAATCTATACTATTCTATGGTATTATGTGTCCGAGAAGCTGATTTTGTTTACATTCTCATGTTGTATATTTGTGTTACCAAGCTTATATTGAGTAAGCTTGGGTAATATACATTGTGAAAAACTTATTATAGGTTGGAGTACAGTGCAGGTTTTTATATTTTACGGGGACAATAAAAAAATTTCCACAGCAAAGAAACTAGGCATTTTGGCCAGAGCTATGAAACTATATGCAATATTGTGACTAATACTAGCATCGGAGTGTGCGGAAAACAAAGAGGTTAATATGAAAACTCAGACACCACTGATAGTGTTAGATGGTTTAGATAGCTGACTGTGGGAGTGCATGAGTAATGCTTTGGCTACCTCTTATGTGGGTACTGGCAGTGTCGTCCAGAGATTCACACATGAATCATTCTTCTTGGTGCCGTGTGTGATTGTCACCATATTAGCAGCATTTTGAATAGCGCAACAATGAGGGCAATACCAAGTAGCATACCTACTAATTGTCACCCTAAAATTTGAGGGAAGGAAGAATGTGATTACGAGGCCAAGAAGCGAAAGAGGTGGTGTAAGTTTTTTTTTTCATAACAAGATAAATCATATTGAACGTAAAGCGTCCCAAGAAACCATAAGCATGGTTGCCAACATCTTGTGAGGCATGAAAAGCAAACTCTCAGAAGAAACATAAGAAAATCTTATTGCCCACATCCAACATCCAAATACGCTTTTAATTCCGAGCTTCTAGTACTATTCGAAAAGAAAGCTGTTTGGGTAGTTTCATTATAATTCTTCATCTAATTGTCCAACTTAAAACAACATTTTTATCTAAGAACACTTTACCGATATAGTCCGCTAATAATAATAACTCGATGGACTCAAACCATCAGTCTAAAATATTTAAGCTTAGTTATTATTACTAGTGTCCATAGTATTTTATATATTTAATCACAATCTCATTCCCATTTGATGTGGAACTGCACAAACTCCCATCCGTTTAGGCCTAACATTCTCGTCAAAGCTCAGTTATTATTACTAGTGTTCATAGTCTCTTATATACTTAATCACAATTTTATTTTATTCCCATCTGATGTGGAACTGCACAAACTCTCCTTCGTTTAGGCCTAACATATCCTCGTCAGCCCAATTACAGACTCCTCTCGTTTAGACCTAACGTCCTCATCAGTCCAATTACACATACAACCCAAGATTATCAGGCGATGTGAGATTTATTTCGCAAGTCTTGTCATTCAGACCCTAACACGGCTTGTCACATTGTCATTTAGATGCTGCCTTAGCCAAAACTCATCATCCACTTTCGGCTGGTAATTGGCTCTAATACCAAATGTAACGTTCCGGCCAACTAGTAATAATAACTCGTTGAGTCCGCAAACTGTCGGCCCAAAATATTTAAGCTCAATTATTATTATTAGTATCTATAGTGTCTTATATACTCAATCACAATTTTATTCTCATCCGATGTGGGACTATTAGGGTGTCACAATATCCTACTTGAGCATACTTGGAGCGCTAAAAACTTTTGCATATATATTGTTTGAGTGTAGTTTGAAAAAAAGTACTAACAACTTGCTCATTGAAATTTCTCTCAGAAGCAAAATTTCAAATTAAAACTTTTGCTTTAAAAACTCAGAAGCCAGCCAAAACATGCCATCGTACTGACTACTGTGGATAAAGAATAAAATAACAGCAAGCAGGAAACTAGCTTAGCACAACTTGGAAAGAAACAGCAAGCAAAACAGTGGCCAGTCCCACAAAAAAGATAAGCTCTAGTTCTTGAAAACAGAAAGGAAAAGAAAACTTTTCATTGGTTTTAAGAGGGCACAAATTGTAAAAACAACAAGGCGCTTCGCAGTGCTATGCGAAATTCTTTGAACTAACAATTCATTTGTATCTTACCAATTGGATATTCCTTACTCAAAGTGCACATTTGAAAGAGATATATACCTATTTAATTCCACTGTATTAGTCTTTTGGCAATACTATTCTAACCATGTTTAGTACAATCATCAGCCTCAAAGAAAACATATATCAAATTTGGGTTTCAATCAAAACAACAAACGAGAAAATTTCACAAAAAATAAAAACACCTATAAATGAAAAATTTTCAAATCAACAGTAGGAATATTGTAGTCAATTCCAGAAAACTAATGCCTTCAGTTTTACATTGATAATGGGAGGAGCATTCTTCTCTTAATTTTCCGGTCTTGTCTCACTTGTTTGTTATTTTTTGTGCACACAAAAATGAGTGTGGTAGCACAGATAAACAAAAAGGCAAGCCTCATGTACCTGAAATACAATGAGACTCCTGAGAAAACAAGGAGAGCAAACATCAACAGCTCCAGTATCACAAACAGCACATCAACCCTGCATCCATGAAAATATATATAAGAATACCGCGCAAATTTGAATTATTGGTATGTCTGGAAGAATCTTGCTAAAGTTCTACAAAAGTAAAAAATAAGCTCATGTACATTCTCCTACAAAAGTGTATTCTAACAATCCGTGATTCAAAAAAATATATATAATGACAGATCCTATGAATTATTTTAGTAGATGTTCCTACATGATTGAAAATTTTGCATGTTTGTCGATAAATATTTGTGGAGCTCACACCAATCAATAGGCAGATAAAATGATCAGAAATAATGGAAGAATGTTTTAGGCATAGTGAAAGCTTGATTAAAGAGAAGCAAATCAAGGATGCAGCATATAAACTAAATTGGCAGCACTAACTATATATTATTAACTAAATACCAAAGGTGGATTTGGAAGTTGAGTTTGCACTTCTCATTCGTCACCTCTCTTATAATGCACGCGGCATAGCTCAACCTATTTCCACCGTATCCATGTAGATATTTGAACCATTCTCTACCAGATTAATCTTTTCGACTACAAAGCCAATCCTAATACCCCCCAGTTCCAAGTTTCAAGTGATCTTGAGTTCAATTCTCACGTCTACTACATAACGGTACAAATTCTTGTTCATTCTCTCTTCTATTACCTCACTTGTCAATACATGTGGTGGTGTAAAACCATTTGCACCTTGTTTCCTATCAAATCGTTCTTTCGAATAGCATCTAACATTGCCAATTCAAACGGTATACCAAAGAGTATATTTGAGCCATTCTCTATCAGATTAATCTTTTCAACAACAAAGCCGATGCTAATTCCCCAATTCCAATTTTCAAGTGGTCTTGAGTTCAATTCTCACTTCTACTACAAAACGTTACAAATTCTAGTTCGTTGTCTCTTCTATTACCTCACTTGTCAATACACCTGGTGGTGTTAAAACCATTCATGAGTTTGTTTCCTGTCAAATCGATCTTTCTAATAAGATCTAACATTGCCAATTCAAGCAGTATACCAAAGAGGAATCAAAGCAGATCTAAAGAAGAGCCATGAGTAAACCCTGAACGCTAAGAATAGGAAAAACCGACCTCGAGGTGGAATTGGGGGTGGAGGTGAAGAAGGAGACGGTGGCCCAGTCATGGTTGGACCGGATCTGGTACTCCCGTAGCTGCTCGGCCAAATTCGACCTCGTTATCATCTCTCTCTCTCTCTCTCTCTCTCCTCTACCAAGAAGATCCGATCAACAACACTAATTGCTCGAGCGATCGAGCAATCGATCGATCTCTCCCCTCCGATCTCAAGATCCAAAGCTTTCCCCCTTCAATGGGGGATCGATCGGGGTGAGGAGCACAGCCCCGGGTGGAGGGGGAAGGGGACATTGACCGATCCGAAAACGCCCACCAGATGCGCGATCGATTCCACTCTACCAAACAGATCCAATCATCCACGCGAATTTCTCGGATCAAAGCAATCGATCTCTCTTCTCCGCTCTCAAGATCCAAAACCCTCCCCCTTCAATGGCGATCGATAGCAGTCGGAGAAGACGCCGCCGAAGCGCGCGGCTGAGGCGACGAGCTCCGCCGCGGCGCCGAGGATGAAGGGGACGCGCGCGCGCGTCGTCCAATCCTTGACGCCCACCAAATGCTCGATCGATTTCCCCAGAGAAGAAGAAGAATAAGAAGAAGAGAACGACGTAGCGCGTGGGTTTCGTCGAGAGAGAGAGAGAGAGAGAGAGATGTGATTGGACCGAGATGAGCCCAAAGAGGCCCATTTAAATAGTAATCTAAATGGGCCGGCTCATGATCAGGAAATGAATAAAAAAAAAATTTGTAAGAAATAAAATTTTAAAAAATTGAAAATTTAATACTAGAAAACAGTGCATAGATATAGATCTCACTTATAATATATTTTTTTAAAAGCAAAAAAAATAAATTTTAAATAAATATTTATATTTGACTTGTTTGTTTTTATTTAAATAATAAAATTTAAATCAATATGTGTCTTGATTGTAACCTAAAAAAAAATATTAGTTAATTATTCTCAGAGAGAGATAAAATTAGTTTAATATTTTTTATATATTAAAAAAATGGTTTGTGAAATTTAAAAGAAACACTCGAATGTTATCTAAACACAACCAAAGGCTCAAATTGAATCAAAATTAACACAGAAAAAAATATATATAATTTATTTTACAGTAACATATACTATTACATAAATTTTTCTTTTTTTGATAAAAACATACAAACCTTAATTTAAACTATCAGCCATTTTGATTTGGCTACCTAATCTTTAAAATTTTTAATTTTATTAAATAATTATATCAAAATGATCCATTTGTTCAACCAAATTTTGTACCTTTAAATTTTTTATTTTTTCTTAATTGCCTATAATTTATTTTACAGTAACATACACAATTAAGAACTGAGCTTCTTACATATGCACTGCTTTCTAGTATTAATTTTTAAAAAATTTATCTGTCATTTTATTTTTTATCTTTTATTTTATTTTATTTTATTTACTTAAAAAAAATAAAAAAAAAAAAAAAAATCATGGAGGTAGCTTCTGTTCTCTTTACAAAGTAACCTTCAATTATATTTTTTTTAATTGAGACTCTTTATATTTTATTTTCAGAATTGAGTGATTGTTGTCAAATAAAATAATTCATTTAGATTCTGTTTAGATTTAGTTGTATAAATATTTGATATAATATATTTTTGTATGTTTAGTAGAAAAATCTGTGTAATCAAATATTTAAAATTGAATACTATATTTGATTTTTGAATTATTTTATGGATAAGATAAATTACATATAATATATTATCTTACTAAATTATAAATATCAAAAATTTTTAATGCACAACAATCAAAATTTTTTAACAATGAGCAACAATCAACTTTACTATTATTTTTAATTTGTTGACGCTTTAAATAGACAGAATATTAAAAATTCTAACGTTTTAAAGTGCCAGAATATATTTTACTAAAAATGGTATATATGTGTTGACTCTTCATTTACTGACGTTTTAATCGATGCTTTTAAATATAACGTCAAACAATTTTAGGACGCTTTTAAGTATCATTAAATATAAAATAAAAATATTTTTAAATACTAATTTTCTTACAGTGTTATTGCCATCATACTAGTAATAATAATCGGACTTAAGCATTTTGGGTTGTGGTTTAGATCCAACGAGTTATTATTGCTAGAGAAAAAAAAAATTAAAAAAATTAATTTGTTGTTGAGTAAGAAATAAAATATCTTTCTCAATAATAGAGTGAAATATTAATTTCACAATTTCACAATTTCACAATTTCACAATTAGATATGCTTGAATTCATGTTTCACACACTACAACAAAATTGGGTTTTAGCTCTGAATATTTTTTAAATTCCCGGCGATTATAATTGCCGCTATCGGTAGGGTCGATAAAAAATATTGCGGCATTTGTTCTGACGATTGGTAAAAATATAAACAAATGCCGCTAAATACTACCCAATAGCAGCTATTATAAATGCCACTATAATTATTTATAATTGCCACTAAAAAAACTATAGCGGCAATTGCAACGAGCCAACGATATATGATTATTAATTAATAACATCACATCAGATTGGATGTGCACCAGCTACTTAGATTAACAGTATTCATATTGCAAGGCAAGCATAAACAGCAAATATATTATCAAAATACCCTCATCAATAGCAATAAGTAGGATGATTAATGAGTTTTTTGCCACCATTACACCCAGTGACAAGTGAATTAAATGGATCAATATCTGAAAGTTGACAGACTATCAGAACAGATTAGTTAATTTCGAGGTAATTCCAAACACGCAGTAAGGCAGAATAAACACGCAGATATTTCATTGGTGTTGTAGTAGGGGAAGCATTTAACAATTCAAGCCGATCTTTGGCCAGTGATTGAAACATCTATAAATAACAAATCAGACAACTCAGAATTCTCAGACAAAGCAGAATTCCTATATACCAATGGAAATAACAACAAACCTTCATTATTCTAAGTTACATTCAGGAAACAAAGAAAGATCAGCCAAGTTGACCACAAAGCCACTTGCACAACATTAGGAGGCACAACTAATGGAAGAAATGTTCCCTGTTGAAAATCAAGTTAAAAGTCAATTATGTTATGGGCTGTCATCACAGCAATTAATGAGTGGTAGTGTTTACTTCACCATCTTATCTCCTATCTTAACTAGGATTATAAAGCTCAAACTCAATGACGACAAGTAAACCAAATAATGTGTGTTTCTTTTATGGATCATCTATAATAAAGTGAACATCAAATTTTCTAGGCAGAAAGTATGTAAGCAGCTGTCATCCCATATGAAGCTAGAAGGAATTAATATTTATTAGAAAATATGGTAAAGCTGAGGTTGATATGCCTCTATGACCATACACAAGTAGTTACCAGCACAATGCAAGAACAAGCAGAGCCACGTCGATGAATGGTCAATCTCGAGTCGATAGTGAAAACTCGACCGATCAGCTACACAGATGATCTCAAACCAAATCGCCTCACGCCAATTTAAACGACATTCAATAATTAGTTTACAAAAAGATTACTATAGTTCCACATGTAACTCCCTATTCACTCTCAACAGCGAAAGAAGAGAAATGTGAAAATTACTATCAACAATTCAAGATGATCTATATTGATTTTCAATCTAATTTGACAAAGCTACAGAATAGCTCATATAGAATTTCATAGTTCATAGACAATCGCAAACAGTTTAGTCAACACAAGCCTACAACCTCTTAATTATTATGTAAAATTGGTATTAGGATGATACTTCTGACTGATTCCAGCACATAGAATTCAAGATAAAAAAAAACTTAACTCCTGTCAGGACTTCACTATCATTGTGCCTTCTTAATGGTAAATCAAACATACAAAGTAGCGATTTCAAGTCCAATCAATTCACCGACTCCAGTGTTCTCACAATAATGCAGCATTTATCACAGAATAATAGTCTTGAAGGATGAAATAAATACAGTCAGCATTTAATTCCCATTTTCTTTATCCTTTCACATACCATGGACGATCTAGTCATGCATGTCCTGACCTTGTAGAATCAAGGATGTTGATAAAGGACATTATTTTTAACAATGCCTTCGACTTTAAAACCACTTGATAAATAAAAATTAAAATTAATGAACGCATTATGATGGTCAATAACATGTTTTAGAAACATCATTATAAACAATTCAATTGGCTATACAATTCAATCTATTATAGCAGAAATATCAGCCAGCCGCTAGAAACTTAATCATCAACACATAAAAACCTTATTTTGGTCAAATTTAAAGTAATCAAAATAAAATTCTACGTTGAATGAAAGTGATAATCTTGTGGCTTGCCTATTAAAACCTATTCCTCCTGGTAAGGCGATAGAATATACCCTTAAAATCATCTATAAAAGAATTTTCTACTGCCAGGAGTCACTGATGGACTGGATTTGTTTGCAATTACTGAGTGAACTAAGAGACAGTGCAGTAAAATGTCTTGAGATCTATATCTTCTTGACAAAAATAACATGTTAACACAGTTTAGCTTAGAACCTATTGAGTTGAAAACTAAATTACTAATCAATAATATGTTAAGCAGAAAGTCATTTCAAATTAGTCAATTCGAGATAGAGTGCTCTTATCGGTGGATCAGAGCACTGAATCTAGAAGTGGCACCACCAAGGGTAGAGATCAAGCAGTATGAAAAAAAATTAAACTAGAACAATGAGTAATTTGTATATTCATATCATGATGAAAACTAGAAGCATCAGAAACCTGTTTCATGAACATCATAAGAATAAAAAATAATCAGTTATGATAACAAGGAAGTATTTTAATGATTTAAAGTAATTTGCTTTAAATATTACAGAGCACACTATGCTAACTAAGTAATTTAGTAGTTCAAAAATGACCTACAAGTATATAGAAATATTAAAGAGAATAAAGAATAAAAAACTTCAACAAATAAAACTTTCTTACTTTTTCTTTGGATCGAGAACAAGAAGATACCGTTTCCTCGGAAAATCTTCTAATTATGATTGACCTCATCATTGCAACTTCAGCCTCTAAACATGTTTGATTTTCTCTCATAATCTTCATCTCCTCCACGTGATGTTGCTCCATCAATTTAATTTCTTTCTCTAACTCTTTTATTTTCTCAAAATCTTTCGAAGCCGATTGATATAAGGAACCAGGAGACCACAAACTAGTAGGCGTTGGACCAAGTCCCAATCCACGCACTTGTCCATGCCTCTCCTCTCCAATTACTCGGCAGTATATATCACCTTCCCAATCGACCTCTCCTTGTCTGCGATCTTGAATGACTCATTTCGCGCGGTTCACCTTTTTCGGGTTTCCCGTAGGATGGTATTCATGATTCAGATGAATATTTATAGGTGGATGGGTGTATGTGGGTATCAGGTATTGCGGATCCATAACTTCCAATAGAAGCAAGCATCTATTGTTAATTACCCCGTGAGATTGGGGCACCTTCGATTAAGAGACCTTTGTGAGGAGGATAGAATAAATCGTATTCTAATGATTGACCAAATCCTAAGTATATGTGTTAGGATTTAGCTGGATTTGAAATTGACTAGATCCCGATTATATGTGTTGAGAACTAGTCGACATTAAACTCTGATTATATGTGTTAGAGTTTAATTGGGTTCAATTGGCTCTAAGCATATGTATTAGAGTCCAATTATATTTGGTTCCACATTTGGCATATGTTCCAAAATGAAGATATGACCAAACCCCAAGGATATGTATTGAGGTGGGTCGGATTTGATGCTACTCGAAAGTATGGGGTGACAAAGTCCTATATGTATTAGAATTGGCCGAATTTGATATGTTTTTCACTCTAGTTATATGTGCTACAGTGAGAATTTGACTAAACGCTAAGTATATGTATTAGGATTCATCAAATTTGATTAATCTTTCACTCTAAATATGTGTGGTAGAGCGTGGACTGGCTTTATTTTCATATGGGTAAATTTGAGGTCTGTATATGGAGTGAGCCTTATTTAACAAAGGGTTGAATTCATTTATTAAGCCTCTTTGAATTGGATTTGAGTGATTAGGGCTCATTTGAATTTTGTTTGGAATTGGCTCTGGATTCAAAGGAAATCCCATTTATTTTTTTGATTAAACAGGGATATACCCTATTTGAGCAGTACAGGACAGGACTGAGGAAAAGAGAAGACCCAACACAAAATGGAATACAGAGTGAGCCCGGCACACGGAACAGCCAGGTCAAAACACAAAAAAAATAACCTAGTGTAATCCCAATTAATCAGGTAAAAGATTAAAGCTGACGATGAAGATCTTTCGCCTTCATTGCGGACAAACTCCAGGTCAAGAAGATCATAAGCCCATAGCCGTTTCAGCAACAGAGCGTGAACATAGACGCACGACTCCAAGTCCATGAAATCCGTTGTATCCCAGCACCAAGTGAAGATAGGGAAATCACGGTACGAACAGAATAAAATCAGGAAAACAAACGCTCAACCAACAGGTAGCTCCTAGTCGATTCAATTCAATGGATGGAAATTCCTAGGTGCACCTCAGTGTATTCCCTCATATAACCAGTCATATAACAATAATTAACAACACATCTAATACCATGCCGAAGTAACAGGTCAACGAAGCCCAGACAATATCAGCCGAAAGGAAGCCCAACTATGCTAGCCAATACGTGCAAGCAAAAAAGTTTAGAGACCCAACTCGAAAATTGAAAGAAAACTCACTACAGCTAGGACTCTGCAAGTAGCAAGTAGGGTCTCAAATGCGAAGTAGCTTGCCAAAACAGTGAAGAAATCTCAGATCCCAAAGAGCAGAGTGAGCCTCCATATCTCAGAAAACAACATTGAAGGAAAGTAGAGGCTTAAAACATCAGTAATTGAAATAGGACTTCTTCACCAAGTCGACCCAATATAAAGCCAGTAGCCATTAAAAACAAAGAGAAAATGAAGTCCCAGTGCGTGGCAGTCCCAGTAGCCTTACCATGGATTTCTTCAAGCTTTGCTTAAAACGAAGATCACTAAATGTCGGTCCATGATCAACAAATATAAGCCTCCAAAGCACCCTCATAACAAAACCGTTAGTAGCCAATGCCGGGGCCAGATTCACATGAAAAATCAAGCTGTTGGTGAGTGAAAGCAGAATAAAAGGGAAACAAACAGTTAAGCTGTCAGTTAACGTAAAAGAAACTCGAGCTCAGGCTTCCCCACAGGCTGCCACTTGATGAATGGTCGTTGACTTATCGCTAGAGAAGCACCCACAGCGCTAGCCTTAAGCAGATGAGCATCTAAGCCAGACAAACTAAGAGCCCAAATTGGGAAGGGCAATCAGGTTCCAGGCTAAGATCCAGAGCCATATCAAATATCGCACTGCCTTGAAAGCTAGGGGAGCAGAGGTCACAGACCTGGATGTAAAAACCCAACATGTTCAGGGTCCAGTAAGAGAGGGGAGGACCCAAACCAATACAATGGAGGGAGACAGTCCGTCTTCACCCAGAATTGCAAAAATTAAAACTCCGAATTCTGTCAACCAAAACTTAATACACGACCTCATAGACGTCGCAAGAACAAACTGCCTCGGCGCAACTTCGACCCCATGTAATACCAGCACCTAGTAGTAAACGAAGAAATAGAAAAAAAGCAATAGAAGTCCCTGTGCTTGATATTCCCAATAGCGATCCCCAAAATTAATACAAGCATGTAAAACGCCAACAGCTAACCGCCTTCGTGGAGATTCCTCAACCCACCATACACATCAAAACAAGGCAGTGTTGCAGAGAGTCTTGGAGAGTCCCGAACCCCAAATCGCAGATCACTGAATAGATGCAGAAAAGGCAACCCCTGGTAGGCAGCCGTGCAAGCATCCACTGTCTTCAACCGAAAATTCAAAGCACGAAGTACCATGATTCGGATGGAAGCACAAATCAGTTACCTGAATTGAGGTCCTTCCTCCAGTTTACTATATGAAACCTCATTCAATCCTAAGTAAAAAAGCTGTGATTGAAAGAAAACCAGTAGCTTTCTCAAGGCACTTAATGTCATGAGAAGAAGCTGCCGATTATTACAGATGGAGTAAAAGTTTCATCCTTGATAACCCTTAAACATAATTAGCATTGAGCCCCAATCTAGGTCAATACAATAATACCATACCGCGGCAAAGGTTCGAAGATTCCGTCGAGATAGAGTCCAGATTTAGATATAAAAACAACATTAGCCCCTTCAATCGAGTATACCAATTAAAGTCCAAAACTGTAAAGGGCCCGATGGAAAAGAAACGACCATCTCAACACGAACAATCTTCAAGCTTCAGACACCCTTGCAAAAAGCTAGCTTTCTGGAACCATGACAGTGAAGAAGAGTCCCCCTTGTCTTGAAAAAATTGCTGAGAAAACTTGAAGTGCCCAGGAACCATCGACCCCGAGAATAGCCATTGTGTAACTCCCCACCTATCAGTCGACCAAGCACCCCAAACCGAAGATCGAAACTATTGAGCTCCAAAACCAAAATCTGTGAAAAGCACAGCCCAAATAATTCCATCATCTAACCCACTTTGGCGCAGAGAAAACAACTCCCAAATTCCAGCAGAGATAGACATCACTCCCGCACCGGCTGACTCTAAGGTAGCGTTTGGTTCGGGGATTAGAAAAATTTTGTTATACCGGGGATAGGTACAGATTCTGGTATTAGCAGGAATTGGTGTAAATTTGCGTTTGGTTCGTTTTATGAGTTATACCGGAATTAAAGTAAATTGTGTTTGGTAAATTATATTGGAATAAGGAGAATAGGAAGAATTGGTAAAAATTGTGTTTGGTTGAGTATATAGGAATAAGAAGAATTGATAAGTGATAAATTTGTGTATTGACTATTTTGCCCTTTATGATATAATATATAAATAAAATAATTTATTATATTAATCAACCTAATAATAAATTTAAAATATTATTTAAAATTGTAAAAAATATTTAAATATATATAATAAATAAATAAAAATACTAAAAAATTATAGAAAATTACATATTAAAATATTTAAAATTTTTGATTGTTTTGACTATTTTGCCCTTTAAATTAAAGTTTAAATAGGAGTAAAAATTTAATTTTAAAAATTTATATAAATTTAAAAAAATACATAATAAAAATTAAAGTTTAAGTGAGAGTAAAAATTTTAAGTGAGAGTAAATAAAAATTAATTTTTAATTTTAAGTGAGAGTAAAAATTTAAATTTTTAAATTTATATAAATTTTAAAAAATTTATAAAATAATTGTATAAATTTTAAAAATTTAAAATTAATAATTTTTTTTCAAAAATGAAATAAAATAAAATTTTTAGATTTATTAAAAAATAAGTTAAAAAATTAAAAATTTTTAAAAAATTTAAAATTTAAAATTTAAATATTTTTTAAAATCTAAAAATTCTAATTTAAAAAATTTATAAAATAATTTTTATTAATATGCAAAAGAAAGAAAAAAAAAAAAATTAAAACCCACTTAAAAGAGAGAGGAAAGAGAGAGAGAGAGTCTTTTCTCGATTCCCGTGCCATTTTATGGGTTCCTCCCAATTCCACCTATTTGCTGGAACCCGGATTCCCGATTCCATTCCCGTAATTCCAGCAAGCCTAGAACCCGGATTCCCCCCTATTCTATCCCCGTTTGGGTATGGACTTGGGGATAAGGGGGGTATTCCCCCCTTATCCCCCTTACCAAACGCCCCCTAAGTACTCCACAAACAGTATCAAGACCCTTCAGATGGAACGAGCAAACAATCCTTAGACTAAGGATCCCCCCTCTTTTTTTTTTTTTTTTTTTTCTCTTCTTTTCTCATTTTTTTTTTTTTTTTTTCCACGTAACATCAAAAATTTGCTTGATAACAAGTAGCACCATCGCTATCAAAAATTCACATAGGAGGAGCAGTAGAAGGGAAGGGCTATCCCCGGTGTGAAGGACCAAAAACAGGTGAACCCCCAAGGACAAAGGTCCAGAGATTGAGGGTATGGAGAATTCTTGAGACGCAGATGTTACTCTGGGAAGAGCAATCATTGAAGATACGCCTGTTGCGTTCTAGCCAGAGTTCCCAACAGGTAGCGGCAAATAAGAGATCAAAGAGTGCTTTATTGCGACCCTTCAATGTCGTCCTCGCGCCCCGCCATCTACTCGCAAAATCCCCCGAGTAGTGAAGTAATCTGTACCATGTGAGTGGCCAGAAATGTAGTAGCTCCTCCCAGATCGACCTCGCGAACTTACAAAAGAAGAAGAGATGATCCAAATTTTCGTCTCCTGCACGACAAGTCATGCAGATAGAAGGCCCCGACCACCCTCTTTTTTTAAGGAGCTCCGCCGTGAGTAGCCTATATCTATGTAGAATACCGGGATTTCGGATAGCGCACCAACCTCGCAAGATGGCGTGGTGCATAGAAATTGCCTCGAGCGTGTCCCATATGTGTTTACAGATGAGTTTGGGTCGACTCGGATCTTCGCGGAAGCCCCAGGTTGATTCGGGGTTTTCCGGGCATTGTCCGCCGTTAGAGGACTGGTTTCGGGGAAGCTTCGACTTCACGGTGGAGTGCAGAATATTGGGAACACTTGGATGAGGTGTATTTTATGATTATAGCGGAGTTCGGGAGGTTCCGGACGGACGCAGAGAGCCCGAAGGCGAAAAGCGAGTTGGAACTGGCAGTTTTGGAGCCGGTTTTTGGATTGAGCACACCGACTCCACGGTTGAGCTTTTTGAGGAGAAAGAGCTTTGAGCATGTGTATCTTCAGATTACAGCGGGGTTCGGGAGGTTTCGGACCCGTGCGGAGGCCCCGAGGGCAAAAAGTGAGTTGACGGGGGCTTTTGATGGATTATTTAATTAATTAAATTAATGAGTTGAATTAATTAGTGGTTTTGGGGCTTTGATCTGGGTGGTTTGATGGAAAGAAAAGAATTATTGATTGGATTTGGGTTAAGGGAATGGATTAGTGTGGGTTGGATATTTTTTCTCTTGGGTGCATTTAATGCTCCCAACAACCAGATCAATTAAGGATCCCCTTAATTTAATGCTCCACGTCATCGCCTTCTTATCTAGGCGAAGCAGAGGATTTTAGTGGAAACAGAGGAAAAGAGAAAGGGAGAAAAGAAGAAGAAAAAAGAAGAAGGAAGATGGGGGAAAGTGAATGAATGAAAGAGGTTGATGGTGAGATCTTCCTGCAAAGCCGCGGCGCCAAACGGAGCGGAGCGCGCGCGCCGTTCGCCAAGCAAGGTAAGGTTTGTTGCAGATTTTTGGGAGCTTGGGTTTTTGAGGTTAATTTCTTGTTTTCTTTTTGATTTGGTGGGTGGAGGTGTGCTCTGGACTGCTTGACCTGGGCTCGTGGTGCTGTAGGGGCCGCGGCAGGGGGGAGCCGCGCGCGCGCACAAGGGTGCGCGCGCGGCTGGTGCGCTCTGTTGCGCGGGCAAGCGCAGCAGGGCGCCGCGCAGGGCGCGCTGCGCAGGCCCCGCGCGGGCACTGCGCAGGGCGCCGCGCGGGCGCGCTGCGCAGGGCACCGCGCGGACGCTGCGCAGGCCCCGCGCGGGCGCGCTAGCGCGCCGCGCAGGCGCACTGCACGCGCGCTAGACGCGCGCTCAGCAGGCTGGGCCGCCGCGCGGCGGGCCCATACGCCGCGCAGCGACCTTGGGAACCCCGCTGTAGGCTGCGGCTTGATTTCGGATTGTTTTTGATCTTCTCTCTCTCTCTCTCTCTCTCTCTCTCCCTGGTTGTTGCAGCAGCATTGGAGTGTGCTAGGCTGATGATGATGATGAAGCTGATGATGATGGTGCTGATGAGGCTTTGAGAACGTAGCAAAGGTTGAGTTGGGGTGGACTTTTGTGTATCTCTGGTTTACTTTGGAGCCTGGACAGTGTGAAGAGTGGGCTGTGTGTGTGTGTGTGTGTGGATGTAGGGAGTTGGAATTTGAGTGTGTGGATGGTTCTTTTTACTTAATTATTGTTAGTGGGCTGGTAATTACTTTATGCTATGTGCTTTTTGGGAGTATTGTGGTCTTTGAAGTGTGCTGTGGAAGTACACTGGATTACTTATAAGCTGAAGGTTTTGGATTATGTGTTTTGTGGTGTTGTGATTTAAAATTAAGAGTGTTGATGTTATAAAGAATTTGTAATATGCTGGGAGCAAAGAATTGGCTGTTTGAAATTTATTTTGTACACTTGGATTATGTTGAGAGCTGTGTGACAGTATGTATTTAATTTGGGGAGTTTTTGTGAATAATTCAATGGTGGATTTAAGTGAATAGTATTATGTGGGCATTATGGATTTAGTATGCTGAGGCTTTTGTGAAGGCAATGAGGCTTGTGAATTGTGTTAATGCAGAGAGATGTATGTGGTGTGGAAATGATGGAATTTGTGGTTTGGTGAACATTAACTAATTATGTAATTGTTGTGTGTGCATTTAATTATTTGTGAGTAGTTGTTGGGGGAAACTTGCTAATTGGGGCTTGTAGAGAGTAGATTGTGAATGGTGTTATGTGAGCATAAACTTATGAGTGTACTGATGCTACTTGTGAGTGTGGAGAAGGTGTATGTGGATGGTTGGAGCTTCAGAGTGGTATGTTGAGTTTATGTATTTAATTGGAGTTGATTGTTGGATTGGGTGGAATTACTTAATTTATTGATTGTGAATTTGTAAGTGATCTGTGCTGCAACTTCAGTGCATGATGGCTGAGTTGATTAATGTGCTTCCGGGGATTCTTCCAAGTACGCGACAGTGTGCGGCGCACGGCACGTTTTTCGGAGTTTCATCAGTTCGAGGGTTCAGCACTACACCGACTTCAGCGTTGCCTACGGAATGCGTTCCAGGTGGGTTGGAATTTCTCCAAAATTTATGGAATGCCCTTTAATGCTATTGAATGCAAGTTGATCATGTTTATTATGCAATTTTCACTGTTGATAAATCTGATAGTTGCCTAGAAAATTGTAGAAAGACTTTTATGAGCCCAGACATTTTTAGTATGATCTAGAGGTTATTTGACACTAGACTGTGCATTTTTTTTGAGATTCAGGTTGCATCTGGACCTTCAGAATATTTTAGTACCCCGTTTTAAGTAAAACTCCGCTTTAAAAGGATTTTTAAAAATTGAGAACATTATGAATGGTCCAGATTGTTCGAGTTGCATGAGTACTCGTGCCAGAGGGCCGAGTAGATTTTTAGAGCATTGTGAGATGACTTTCTAGTGTCATGAGAGAGTTTTAGCATTTTTCCAGTTCGGGGGCGGAAGCTATGGGCGGCTACGCCTGCAGCCTGTTCTTGTTTGATAGGGTTGTAGGTGGCAGTCGTTCAGAATTTCCAGGCCTTCCGTGTGAGAGATTGAGAATTTATTCCCGGTTTGGTTTACTCTAGATCATGGGTCGTGTTCTGTTTTAGTGGTGGAGATGGTTCTCCCACTTAGCTATGAGAGTTTTGGGGGTTCTGGCAGATCGAGTCGTGGAGGTTTCCCGACACAGCCACGGGTCGTGCATTATCAGATTGAGTCGTTGAGGGTTCTCCGACATAGCTGTGAGAGTGTTTGGGCTTTTTCTTTTTGATCGTGGATTATAGCCTGCATGTGCCGCATATTGAGACAGTGAGACAGTTGTGCTACTTGAGTTCGGTGGGGTCGCTCCCCTCGAGCTACGCCCCGGGTGCGATGATGATACCGAGCCTGACGAGGCTGCGATGTATGCGACTAGTTGATACACTAGAGTTCGCTTGAGATAGTCCATGTGGGACGCCCTACGTAAGTCCCGTCCCAGTGTGGATGAGGTGGCAGTAGGTTTGGCGCAGGCTTGACTGGACCCTATGAGGCAGTCATTCAGATTGGGTGACATTGAGAGAGTGATGGCATAGCATGTTCATTGATGAGTTTCCCTTTGAGCATAGTACTTGAGGCATATTATTAGCAGTGTTAGTGTATGCATAGCAGGGTCAGAGTAGTATTCCTTCAGCATGATGTTGTTACTTATTAGCTGTAGTTCATTTCCTGCTTTCCTTTTATCTATCTATCTGCATACCTATCTGTTTTGCCTCCAGTAGACTTAGTGGGCATACCGTGGATATTGGGACGGTACCCACTGAGATCTGCCTTCTGCAGTAGATCTCACACCCGCTGCGGTGACAGGTTTGAGGTAGCTTTTCCGGCTTGGATCGCACGGAGACAGCAGATCGACGTGAGGACGCGGCCGATTAGTTCCTTACCAGCATTGAGAGTCTAAGGTAGATGTACCCGGGGTATTTTATGATTCCACTTTTGTACTGGACATTCTGAGAGACTTGTGAGGATTGTTGCTATTTCTTATAGCTAGTCAGACTTTGTATTGAGGACTTTTATTTTATCCAGATGTTCAGTTGATATATGTAGCTTCTAGTTTTATTTCAGCTCTGATACATGTTTTTAGCTCTAGATCTGACTTGCAGGGTAGACGCTTCGTCTGTGCGGCAGTTTCCGTACAGATGGCGGATCTGTTGGCGAGCCCGGGTCGCAGTTTCGACCCCGGGGCGTGACAGATTAGAGTGGTATCAGAGCCTAGGTGTATAGGTCATTGTGGACTTAGAGACCCTAGGCTATTGGTTGGACAGTAGGATGACTATCGTGAGAGACGAGACTTTAGCGAGAGTCCTGATTGAGCTTGTACCTCCCCAGAGGATTGGGGCGAGTGATTTTACATGTTATTTCTCTAAAGATAATTATGTTGGCTGCAGACAACATAATGCTTTAGTTGGGTAACATGTTTTAGACTTTCGCTTGATTGGGTCGAGAGAGTTATGGTCCTAATGTTTGTTCTGTTGCAGTGGTTTCCGATGCTTCCGAGACGCCGTGGAGCGGCGAGGGCGTGTTGGCCTTGGATGAGGAGCCCGATCAGCGGGAGGCTGAATGGATAGAGCAGAGTGAGGTCTGAGAGTTACAGGCCCCAGTAGCCAGACTTTGAGGCGATGCGGCGTCTGGAAGAGAACATGGGGTGCGTGATGCACATGTCTGAGCAGAGAACATTCCCCGAGGTACCGTCAGTGGTACCTCCCGGCGCGGCATCGTCGACTTAGACTCAGTTTGCACTATGCTTAGTGCAGGAGTAGCGAGAGCTTACTGACTAGTTGTTGTACCTCAGCCGGTTCCATCCCCTGCAGATTTCGGGATCGAGTTTGGAGCCTTGGAAGGCGAGGACTGGATTGCTGCTATGGGAAAAGTTATTTGAAGATTGTTCATCCAGGAGAAGCATCATGTGCACTTGGTTATGCACTTTGGATAGGGATGCCGAGAGTTAGTGGCGTCGAGTTCATCCTGCTGGACCACCGGGAGCGTAGTTGGTGACCGGGAGCGAGTTCTGCAATTGTGGAGCGGAGTACCCCATGTTGCCCAGGATGAGGCCTTGAAGGTTGATCATGTTTGAGAGGGGACTGCATCGAGATACCTATCTCTTTGTGCATTCGCGGCGAGTGCCGACTTTGGATGCAGCGAGTGTACATTCTCGATGGTTTGACCGAGGATCAGTGATCACGTCCCTGAGGGACGAAGAGCGAGGGACTAGCTCGAGTGAGAGACGTCCAGCATTGTCGGATTTTGGGTTAGTTGAGTGGATCAGGTTGTCATGATTCCAGTCTCGGGATCATGTGTCTCAGAGGAGACAGAGACCTGGAGGTTCTCGGCAGTTGAAGCACCAGTAGCAGTGTCAGGACTTTTCAGGCAGAGTGTCCCTAAGTAGTGCGCTTGGATTTGCCGCTTGCGACGGCACTCCCACTACCCCTTCTGGATGAAAAGGTTCATCCAACTTACCGTTAGGCTGACCGAGCAGCGACGCCGAGACAGATAGAGCATGTTGATGCCGATACCGCTTGTGTGTGTTCATGTAGAGCAGGGGTAGCTTCATGTGAGCCAGAGATGGACTGTTGGTCTGTACACGTGAGGATCAGGTTCCAGATCACATTTAGCACATGGATGAGTGTTGCCAGTCTCGCCAGAGTAAGTAGGACATTCGATTTGATTTCTTGAGTTTTAGTCCTACATCAGTTTTGAGGTGTTGTTATGGGTTTGGATAGAGTTTGGTTATCCCAATGCTATGCTACCATGGATGGCCGAGAGAGGATTTTGACCCTCCGTGGACCTTGTCAGGAGGAGTGTGTTGTAGAGGGAGTTAGACCACGACAGAGTGGAGTTGTGGTCGTATCACGTTGCTAGTGACTGTAGAGGAAGTGTTTACGGCGGCACCGGGACTAAGGAATATCTTTATCGCCCGTGTGATCCCGGGTAAAAGTCTACCTGATCTGTTATTGAAGCCGCCGCTTAGTGAGATTGAGGTAATGATTGTCGTGGATTTGGAAGCTGCGCCGATTATGGTAGCACCTATTGGTGTATCACCTGCGAGACAGAGAGTGGGAGCTAATAGTTCAGCTGCGGGATTTGATGGATCGAGAGGTCTGTGTGAACCAGTACCACGTCGTGGGAACACGACGGTGAGGATCGAGAGATGGATACTTGAGTATGATGCCACACCGAGGATACACGGTGGTGATGCCACGCCGATTGGTGCACGGCAGTGATGCCACGTTGTGAATACACAACGGTGAGAGTTCTTTCATGGTTCGAGTATAGACAGACTCGGAATGTGTTACAGCAGATGCTCATTTGTGAGGCAGGTATCTTTTTGGAACCATGCAGCCGAGGGCTGTGCCCGTAAGTGATCAGAACCCGGTAGGGGCATTATGAACTTGCAGTGCGGTCAATGAATTGACTAAGACCCTGCCGCTTTTAGGATTTGGGGGATTGTGTGTTCCAGCTGAGGATGATGCCAGCATTGATGTGGATGATTGCCGGTGGTCAGAGATTACCCGAGATATAGGATTGATCTTCTGGTATTATCCCGGCGAGGACATTTGGTCGGGCACACCCTGTTTAAGTAAGTGGTGCAACCTTGGATTGAGGTAACTGTTCTGTAGATGCCACCATTGGAATTGTGGAATATGGAGTGTTAGTGAAGACAGGAACAACTCCAATGCCCTCTCTCATTTTCTCTTTATGCCGAGGCTTGACGAACTGATCGACGATTTCGGAAGGCTACTCCAGAACTGGAAAAGGGTGCCGGAACCTGTTCTTGTTTGATTGGGGTGAAGGCACTCGCCATTCGGGATTTTCGAACTTTTCGCCGTTGCCGGCTGGTTTTCAAAATTGAGAGTTAGGGGATTGGGGAATGTTCCTAATGTTGGGTTCTTTCTTATTAATGGATACGAGAGTGTATTCCGAGTTTAAGCCGTGGGTGGCTGTTTGGGTAGCGAAAGAGTTATCAGTATTCTGAGAAATGTATGGATTTGATCCCCCGCATGTTTGAAGTTCTGCTTCTTTGGAGTTGGACAAGGATTTGAGTTATCAGAAGCAACCGATGCATATTCTTACTCGTAAAGTTAAGGAATTGTGCAGTCGAGTTGTACCTTTGGTAAAGTACAGTGGAGTTACCGTGATGAATGAGAGCGACCTCCAGAGAGCCTGAGGATGAGTTGTGGATCTCCTACTTTTCCTATTTGATTGAGACCCCCTCATGAGTTATGGTTTTATTCTGGTTTCGAGGACGAAACCCTTTTAAGGAGGGGAGAGTGTAGAATACCAGGATTTCGGATAGCGCACCAACCTCGCAAGATGGCGTGGTGCATAGAAATTGCCTCGAGCGTGTCCCATATGTGTTTACAGATGAGTTTGGGTCGACTCGGATCTTCGCGGAAGCCCCAGGTTGATTCGGGGTTTTCCGGGCATTGTCCGCCGTTAGAGGACTGGTTTCGGGGAAGCTTCGACTTCACGGTGGAGTGCAGAATATTGGGAACACTTGGATGAGGTGTATTTTATGATTACAGCGGAGTTCGGGAGGTTCCGGACGGACGCAGAGAGCCCGAAGGCGAAAAGCGAGTTGGAACTGGCAGTTTTGGAGCCGGTTTTTGGATTGAGCACACCGACTCCACGGTTGAGCTTTTTGAGGAGAAAGAGCTTTGAGCATGTGTATCTTCAGATTACAGCGGGGTTCGGGAGGTTTCGGACCCGTGCGGAGGCCCCGAGGGCAAAAAGTGAGTTGACGGGGGCTTTTGATGGATTATTTAATTAATTAAATTAATGAGTTGAATTAATTAGTGGTTTTGGGGCTTTGATCTGGGTGGTTTGATGGAAAGAAAAGAATTATTGATTGGATTTGGGTTAAGGGAATGGATTAGTGTGGGTTGGATATTTTTTCTCTTGGGTGCATTTAATGCTCCCAACAACCAGATCAATTAAGGATCCCCTTAATTTAATGCTCCACGTCATCGCCTTCTTATCTAGGCGAAGCAGAGGATTTTAGTGGAAACAGAGGAAAAGAGAAAGGGAGAAAAGAAGAAGAAAAAAGAAGAAGGAAGATGGGGGAAAGTGAATGAATGAAAGTGGTTGATGGTGAGATCTTCCTGCAAAGCCGCGGCGCCAAACGGAGCGGAGCGCGCGCGCCGTTCGCCAAGCAAGGTAAGGTTTGTTGCAGATTTTTGGGAGCTTGGGTTTTTGAGGTTAATTTCTTGTTTTCTTTTTGATTTGGTGGGTGGAGGTGTGCTCTGGACTGCTTGACCTGGGCTCGTGGTGCTGTAGGGGCCGCGGCAGGGGGGAGCCGCGCGCGCGCACAAGGGTGCGCGCGCGGCTGGTGCGCTCTGTTGCGCGGGCAAGCGCAGCAGGGCGCCGCGCAGGGCGCGCGCTGCGCAGGCCCCGCGCGGGCACTGCGCAGGGCGCCGCGCGGGCGCGCTGCGCAGGGCACTGCGCGGACGCTGCGCAGGCCCCGCGCGGGCGCGCTAGCGCGCCGCGCAGGCGCACTGCACGCGCGCTAGACGCGCGCTCAGCAGGCTGGGCCGCCGCGCGGCGGGCCCATACGCCGCGCAGCGACCTTGGGAACCCCGCTGTAGGCTGCGGCTTGATTTCGGATTGTTTTTGATCTTCTCTCTCTCTCTCTCTCTCTCTCTCCTGGTTGTTGCAGCAGCATTGGAGTGTGCTAGGCTGATGATGATGATGAAGCTGATGATGATGGTGCTGATGAGGCTTTGAGAACGTAGCAAAGGTTGAGTTGGGGTGGACTTTTGTGTATCTCTGGTTTACTTTGGAGCCTGGACAGTGTGAAGAGTGGGCTGTGTGTGTGTGTGTGTGTGGATGTAGGGAGTTGGAATTTGAGTGTGTGGATGGTTCTTTTTACTTAATTATTGTTAGTGGGCTGGTAATTACTTTATGCTATGTGCTTTTTGGGAGTATTGTGGTCTTTGAAGTGTGCTGTGGAAGTACACTGGATTACTTATAAGCTGAAGGTTTTGGATTATGTGTTTTGTGGTGTTGTGATTTAAAATTAAGAGTGTTGATGTTATAAAGAATTGTAATATGCTGGGAGCAAAGAATTGGCTGTTTGAAATTTATTTTGTACACTTGGATTATGTTGAGAGCTGTGTGACAGTATGTATTTAATTTGGGGAGTTTTGTGAATAATTCAATGGTGGATTTAAGTGAATAGTATTATGTGGGCATTATGGATTTAGTATGCTGAGGCTTTTGTGAAGGCAATGAGGCTTGTGAATTGTGTTAATGCAGAGAGATGTATGTGGTGTGGAAATGATGGAATTTGTGGTTTGGTGAACATTAACTAATTATGTAATTGTTGTGTGTGCATTTAATTATTTGTGAGTAGTTGTTGGGGGAAACTTGCTAATTGGGGCTTGTAGAGAGTAGATTGTGAATGGTGTTATGTGAGCATAAACTTATGAGTGTACTGATGCTACTTGTGAGTGTGGAGAAGGTGTATGTGGATGGTTGGAGCTTCAGAGTGGTATGTTGAGTTTATGTATTTAATTGGAGTTGATTGTTGGATTGGGTGGAATTACTTAATTTATTGATTGTGAATTTGTAAGTGATCTGTGCTGCAACTTCAGTGCATGATGGCTGAGTTGATTAATGTGCTTCCGGGGATTCTTCCAAGTACGCGACAGTGTGCGCGCGCACGGCACGTTTTTCGGAGTTTCATCAGTTCGAGGGTTCAGCACTACACCGACTTCAGCGTTGCCTACGGAATGCGTTCCAGGTGGGTTGGAATTTCTCCAAAATTTATGGAATGCCCTTTAATGCTATTGAATGCAAGTTGATCATGTTTATTATGCAATTTTCACTGTTGATAAATCTGATAGTTGCCTAGAAAATTGTAGAAAGACTTTTATGAGCCCCAGACATTTTTAGTATGATCTAGAGGTTATTTGACACTAGACTGTGCATTTTTTTTGAGATTCAGGTTGCATCTGGACCTTCAGAATATTTTAGTACCCCGTTTTAAGTAAAACTCCGCTTTAAAAGGATTTTTAAAAATTGAGAACATTATGAATGGTCCAGATTGTTCGAGTTGCATGAGTACTCGTGCCAGAGGGCCGAGTAGATTTTTAGAGCATTGTGAGATGACTTTCTAGTGTCATGAGAGAGTTTTAGCATTTTTCCAGTTCGGGGGCGGAAGCTATGGGCGGCTACGCCTGCAGCCTGTTCTTGTTTGATAGGGTTGTAGGTGGCAGTCGTTCAGAATTTCCAGGCCTTCCGTGTGAGAGATTGAGAATTTATTCCCGGTTTGGTTTACTCTAGATCATGGGTCGTGTTCTGTTTTAGTGGTGGAGATGGTTCTCCCACTTAGCTATGAGAGTTTTGGGGGTTCTGGCAGATCGAGTCGTGGAGGTTTCCCGACTCAGCCACGGGTCGTGCATTATCAGATTGAGTCGTTGAGGGTTCTCCGACATAGCTGTGAGAGTGTTTGGGCTTTTTCTGTTTGATCGTGGATTATAGCCTGCATGTGCCGCATATTGAGACAGTGAGACAGTTGTGCTACTTGAGTTCGGTGGGGTCGCTCCCCTCGAGCTACGCCCCGGGTGCGATGATGATACCGAGCCTGACGAGGCTGTGATGTATGCGACTAGTTGATACACTAGAGTTCGCTTGAGATAGTCCATGTGGGACGCCCTACGTAAGTCCCGTCCCAGTGTGGATGAGGTGGCAGTAGGTTTGGCGCAGGCTTGACTGGACCCTATGAGGCAGTCATTCAGATTGGGTGACATTGAGAGAGTGATGGCATAGCATGTTCATTGATGAGTTTCCCTTTGAGCATAGTACTTGAGGCATATTATTAGCAGTGTTAGTGTATGCATAGCAGGGTCAGAGTAGTATTCCTTCAGCATGATGTTGTTACTTATTAGCTGTAGTTCATTTCCTGCTTTCCTTTTATCTATCTATCTGCATACCTATCTGTTTTGCCTCCAGTAGACTTAGTGGGCATACCGTGGATATTGGGACGGTACCCACTGAGATCTGCCTTCTGCAGTAGATCTCACACCCGCTGCGGTGACAGGTTTGAGGTAGCTTTTCCGGCTTGGATCGCACGGAGACAGCAGATCGACGTGAGGACGCGGCCGATTAGTTCCTTACCAGCATTGAGAGTCTAAGGTAGATGTACCCGGGGTATTTTATGATTCCACTTTTGTACTGGACATTCTGAGAGACTTGTGAGGATTGTTGCTATTTCTTATAGCTAGTCAGACTTTGTATTGAGGACTTTTATTTTATCCAGATGTTCAGTTGATATATGTAGCTTCTAGTTTTATTTCAGCTCTGATACATGTTTTTAGCTCTAGATCTGACTTGCAGGGTAGACGCTTCGTCTGTGCGGCAGTTTCCGTACAGATGGCGAATCTGTTGGCGAGCCCGGGGTCGCAGTTTCGACCCCGGGGCGTGACAATCTAGCTGCGATCCAAAGAAAGATTTTCGTCTTGAGCGGTATCCTAATTCTCCACAAATGCAGGATTTTACTGTCGTTGACCCCGTCAAAGGAAATGGCATTGTAGGCAGTCTTGGTAGAGAAGTTCCCGTTAGAACTCCATCTCCAGTGAATCAAGTCATCGGAGTTGGACAACCGGAAGTTGTTGACCGCTGCCTGCAGGGAAAGTAGCTCGCGCCTAGACACCGGGCCGAGCACGCCTTGAAAAGCCAACTCTGTCCTGGAACCGTAACGACGAAGCCAATTAGAGACCGAGAGATGTTTGAGGTGGGCCGCTCCAAATAAACGTGGGAAGGTGATGCGCAAAGACGAATCGCCGTTCCAGCGCGCATTCCAGAAAGACGTCGCATTACCGTTTCCGATTGTAATAGTGGTGGAAGAGATGAAGAAAGGAGCAATTGAAAGCAGACCCTTCCAAATCGGGCAACAACCAGTCGGCGGCGAATCCTTCGAAAGGGGTGGCCGGTGGGAATAGTGTTTCGAATTCAGCAAGCGCACCCAAGGCAGCGCCTTAGAAGTGTGAAAACACCAGAGACCTTTCAACAGGAGAGCGGAATTGGCGTTGCGGAGGTCGCGGATACCCAAGCCCCCGTACTTAGTCGGGCGACATAAGTGCTCCCATTTGACCAGGCAATGAAAGCCGCTATATAATCTTTTCCCCTTCCAGAAGAAGTCTCGACGAATCTTGTCGATAGCTTTGATTACCCAGCTAGGTAAAGAGAAGGCCGAGCAAAAGAAGGTCGGAATGGATGAGAGAACCGAGTTTAAGAGCACCAACCGCCCCCCCCTAGAGAGCGTAAGGCTCTTCCACCCCGCCAGGCGCTTATCCGCTTTCTCGATGATAGGGAGGAAGTCAGATTTCCGCAACGCCTTAGGTGATAAAGGTAAACCCAAATACCTTAGGGGAAAACCTTGGGATTGACAACCAAAGAAAGAGGCGAGAGCTTCAGCAATGGGGCTCGGTAGGTTAACCGAAGAAATAGAACTTTTGCCATAGTTGATATTAAGGCCTGAGATCTCCGTGAAAGCTTCAAGGATGACATTGATGACCCTTGCCGATCTATCGGAACCATCGAAGAAAATAAGGATATCGTCAGCGAATTGTAGGGTGTGGACTCTGACAGTCCCGATGCCCACCGAAGGAAGGTCGAGAGAAGAAGAAGCCGCCTGCAGCATTCTGAATAGCACGTCGATACACAGTATGAAGAGGAGGGGGGACAGAGGGTCACCTTGACGCAGTCCACGTTTGCAAGGAAAGGAGTTGCCCGGGACCCCGTTGAGCAAAACCGCCGTACTGGAGGAGCGTAAGAGATCCATGATCCAGCCTATCCATTTGGACCCGAATCCTCGAGCCACTAATAGGTCCTGCAGGAAGGCCCAGTCGACGTGATCGAAGGCCCTTTCAAAATCAATCTTGAGAAGCGCCGCTTTTTGCTTAGATGAGTGGAGATGGTGGAGTAGGATATGGGCGCAGTAGAAGTTATCAAGAAGCGATCTCCCTTTAATAAAAGCCGTCTGAAACGGATTGACAAGATTGCCCAAAAGACCCTGAAGTCTAACCGCCAGAACTTTTGAGATAATTTTGACCATACTGTTCTCGAGACAAATGGGCCTAAAATCGCTAGCAGAGGAAGACTCGCTTTTCTTCGGGATAAGGCACAGCCAACTTGCATTAATCTCGCGGAGATCCAGGCAACCGTTATGAAATTTGGAGAAGAGCTCCATAATATCAGCCTTGAGGACGGGCCAAAAGCGGTGGAAGAACAACATAGGAAAGCCATCTGGCCCGGGGGCTTTTTCCGGCGCACAAGAGAATATGGCACTTCTGACCTCGTCCTCCTCAAACGGAGCCTCAAGACTCAGGAAATCGGCATCCGAATTAGTAAGAGAGAACAACGAGGCAAAATTAAGAGAAGACCTTCTTACAGACGCCGCCCCTAGTTGCTTCACAAAGAAATCTAACAAGCAGGCAGCAATAGAGTCTTGAGAAAAAAGAGTGGATGTTCCATCGGCAAGATGGGTGATGTAATTTTTGTTCCTGCGACAGCTAGCTTTAAGGTGGAAGAATTTGGAGTTGGCGTCTCCCTCTCTAAGCCATTGCACCCTTGATCTCTGCCTCCATTTGATTTCCTCCTGCAAGCACAGTTCGTCGTATCTCATTTTGAGGAGGGGTCTAAGCAAAAGCTCCGATTCGATAAGAGGTCTAGCTTCTTCAGCTTGGTCAAGCCACTCAAGCCACCCGAGACAAAGATCCCCCTAGATAGAGATGGTTGATTTAAGCCCCGCGCTCCAAGAACGTAGGGCGGACTGGACGCTCTTGAACTTCGACGAGATTCTGCTAATAGAGTCGCCCCCCTTGGAAAAGCCATTCCACGCCTTAGCTATCACCTCAGAAACCGCCGGATACCGGAGCCAGTAAGACTCAAACCTGAACAGGTGGGGGGAGGGCAGAAAGGAGAATGCCGTAAGCAGCAGGGGGGTATGATCAGATCTGGGCCGCGGTAGGGCGCGAAGAGTTAAGCGCGGGAAGGAGAGATGCCAGTCATTAGACATAAGAACACGGTCGAGGCGTTCGAGAGTGGGAAGGCGCCTGCCGTTAGTCCACGTGAAAGACCTGTTCTGAATGGGAAGGTCTATAAGGCCGAGATCAGTCACCACCTTTCTGAAGTTAAGGATGTCACTCAGGTTCGAAGGCGGACCATTCTTATCCCTTAAAGAAAGCAGAACATTAAAATCGCCAAGAATAGTCCAGAGCCCCGCCGTCTGAGAGTTGATGGACCGAAGTTCAAGGAAGAAAGCCGATTTCAAGGCCGAAGAGTTGGGTCCATAAAGGTTGGAGACCGTGAAGAGCAAGCCGTCCACCCTTCTTCTCAGGACTACGTTCACCGAGAACATCCCAACCCAATCAAACGCGCATTCGAAAAGGGCTGGGTTCCAAGCAGTCAGGAGGCCCCCCCTCGTCCCAACAGCGTCAATGGTGCGAAAATCCCGTAGATGAAACCCGCAGAAAGAAAGAAACTTGGAGAGGGAGGTAGAGCAAAGCTTGGTTTCCTGCAAGCAAACCACACTACATTTCGCATTCTTTAAAAAGGATTTGACCGTAGCGCACTTGGCAGGATCATTGAGGCCACGGACGTTCCAAGTCAAAAATTTAAAAAGTCTGTTTCTAGCCATATAAAAAGAGAGAAACCCCCAGCAACAGAAGTAAAAGACGAAGAGCCCATCTCAAGACGAAACCCCCTCATCAACAGAGCCTCCGCCGACAGGAACTAGCCCCGGCAAGTAGGAGGGAGGAAGGTCCCCAGAGATAATACCACAGGCTTTCTTGATCTGCTGCACTTCCGCCAGCGAAAGAGGGTTAAGGATGTCCGATCTGGAAGAGGGAGAAGGCCCGATAACCGGAGCTCCGGACGCTTCAGCCGGAACAGGGGCAGGAGGTGAACTACCACCCGCAAAAGCCGGAGAAACGGGGGCACAAGCCGGTGAAGAAGCAGGATCCTCCAAGATCGAAGAGAAGCGCACCAGTTTTAATTTTTTGCAGATTCGATCTTGAGCCCGTAGGATAGAAGATTTTTGGACCCCTTTAAGTTTGTCAGTCAGCCGGGGGCTACGCCAAAGTTGCACGATCGAGCCTGACACGGAAAGATCCAATCGAGGAGGCGAAAGCAGACCCTTTCCGCGGTCAATGCCCAACGCGCTGGAGGTGGGTGGAGTCTCCCGGTTCACGCGCTCCGGCTGGCGATTGCCCAAAGACGGGGAGCAAACAACCTCCCCAGCCGAAGACTGTAGAGGAGGGAAATTGGAGTTCGAAAGCCCCAAGACGCAATCCTGTTGTCGTCCCCGTCCGCCCCCCGGCCCGCCTGACCCGCCTGATCCCTCAGGAGAATGAAGCAGGTGCTGATCTAGAGGGGGCCGAATCGAGCCCGCCGCAGGGATAGCGGAGAACCCCGAGCACTTGATGAAGTCCTCTTGAGCGTCCGACGAGTCAAGGCCGAGGTGGTGATCCAGTTCTTCCCCTAGGAGAATAGGGTTGGTTTCCTCCCACGCATCGATTACGATGGGAATGCGAAATCGTCTGTCCTCCACCATCAGGTTGAGGGCCTCGGGAATAGAGGTAACATCCGGGCAGCGAATAAGGATCCTAAAACTTGAAACATCCTCCAATTCAGTACTCCGACAGTCGCTCTCCCACAACTCCCCGAAGCCACTTACCGCTGCTTTCACATCCTCCACGCTCCAACAAAGGATGGGCCAATTGATTAGTCGGATCCAAGCCTTATAGAAGAGGCGTCCTCTGGCTGCCTCCCCCGCTTCAGCCCAATTAGAAAGGGAGAAATCAATACCTTCGAACCGAAGGGGGCTACGCCCAATGGCGGATTCCCTAACCGCCCAGCTCGGAAAAAATACAGCCGACGAAGTAGATCGAAGGCGAGCCACCTGGTAGTCGGATGGAGAGCCCCCGAACAAGCCCGCCAGCCCCCTAGAGAGAACGCCCGAATCGATAGGGGAGTGGGAGCCACTAACCTGAACCCTAGCTACCCGACTTGACAATGAAGCTTGCCCTGCCGAAGGGTACGAGCATAGCAGGAAGACAGGTAGCTCACCCGAGCGTCGGGAGGGGGCTGCCAGCTCCACGCGATCTTTCACCAGGGGGGCCCTGCACCTGGAGGCTTGGTGTCCCGTGTGCATACAGAGGAGACAACGCCGGGGCTCCCTGCAGCACGCCGCCCGGTGTCCCCTTTCGAAGCACCGAAAACACCGGCCACGGAGCAAGGGACTGAGAATAAAGCGAGGAGGGGAAGCCGGTAAACCTGGGTGTCGGGCGATCCTTGGGCCCCTAGGAATTCGGGTAGGAAGCGGCGGACTCGCTGGTGGCATCAGAACCGCGTCCTTGTAAGAGGTGGGCGGTCGGATTTGCGCCCCCCCCTGAAGAGAAGTTGGCGGTGGTGAGACCTCGCAGCGCGGCGACTGGTTCGCACCCGAGGCGGGGAGCACCGAGGACGAAGCTTGGGGTGGATACCGCGGTCTGTAGCGGGGGGGAGAGGAGGGTTTGGTGGCTAGGGCAGCGGAAGGTCGGGGGAGGCGAAGAGGACCCATAGAGACTAAATTTTTAAATCCCATTTATTTCGATATCTCTTTTTTTTTTTTTTTTTTGGATCAGAAAAAATCCTTTTTTTTAAAAAAAATAATAATAATAATTCGGGATCCGAAGAAATCCTTTTTATCTTATTTTGATTTGGGATCCGAAAAAATCACCTTTTTAAATAATTTGGGATCCGAAGAAATTTCTTTTTTAAAATGATTTGGGATCCGAAGAAATCCCCTTTTTAAATAATTTGCGATCCGAAGAAATCCTATTTTTTAAATAATTTGGGGTACGAAGAAATCACGGTTATTTTATTTTGATTTGGGATCCGAAGAAATCCCTTTTACCTTATTTTGATTTGGGATCCGAAGAAATTCCTTTTTTAAATAATTTGGGATCCGAATAAGTCCCTTTTATTATTTTTTTTTTTTTGAAATGATTCGGAATCCGAAGAAATCCTTTTTAAAATAATTTGAGATCCGAAAAAGTCTCTGTTTAAAATAATTTGGGATCCGAAGAAGTCTCGTTTACCTTATTTTGATTTGGGATCCGAAGAAATCCCTTTTATTATTTTTTTTTGAAATGATTCGGGATCCGAAGAAATACCTTTTAAAATAATTTGGGATCCGAAGAAGTCCCTTTTATCTTATTTTGATTTAGGATTCGATAAAATCCCTTTTAAAATAATTTGGGATCCGAAGAAGTCCCTTTTATATATTTTTTTAAAAATAATTTGGGATCCGAAGAAATTCCTATTTTAAAATAATTTGAGATCCGAAGAAATTCCTATTTCTAAAATTATTTGGGATCCGAAGAAGTCCCTTTTATTTTTTTATGATTTGGGATCCGAAGAATCCCTAAAATAATTTGGTCGATACTTTCGAATGGGGGTGGATCCTCCGAAGAAACAGAGGATCATCGATCCTCCTCCCTCTTTCATCCAAGACCTCAATACGAGATTAGGTGGTGGCGGCGAAAATGACGAAGATGAAGATGTCGACGGGCATGTCGATGTTAATGGACGAACGGAGAAAGAGGAATATTCTATTTTTCTTACTCTTTTACCTGGTCTGGGCTCGAAGATAAGAAATGATGGGAGGATAAGACCAGAGGTGCTGTGGAAGTTGAAGATATAGAAATTAAAAAAAAGTACGATGTGTGGTTGAATCTGAGAGGTTTTTTTTTTGTGGTGGGATGTTGCGTTGTAACATAGTGGGGATGGGTTGGGGTTCGATAAGGAAAAATGTGCGTGGAAATGTGGGTTCGTTGAGGGAAAAACGTGTGTGGGTTCGTTGAGGGAAAAATGTGCGTGGGTTCGTTGAGGGAAAAACATGTTTCAAATTTGAATAAGTTGAGAGAATTATTATATTTAAATTTCAAATTTTAAATTTTAAATTTCAAAATTGAATATGTTCGAATTTTAAAATTGAAAGGTTATGTTCAAATTTCAAAATTCACAATATTGCGGGAATGTGGTTATATTCAAATTTCAAAATTGAATATGTTCAAATTTTAAAATTCAATGGTTATGTTCAAGTTTGAGAAAGTATGATTTTAAATTTTAAATTTCAAAATTGAATATGTTCAAATTTCAAAATTAAACGGTTATGTTCAAATTTGAGTAAGTATGGTTGTATTTAAATTTTAAATTTTAAATTTTAAAATTGAATATGTTCAAATTTTAAAATTAAACGGTTATGTTCAAATTTGAGAAAATATGGTTGTATTTAAATTTTAAATTTTAAATTTCAAAATTGAATATGTTCAAATTTTAAAATTGAACGGTTATGTTCAAATTTGAGAAAGTATGGTATTTAAATTTTAAATTTTAAATTTCAAAATTAGACGGTTATGTTCAAATTTCAGTATGTTGAGGGAATATGGTTATATTCAAGTTTTAAATTTCAAATTTCAAAATCGAATGTGTTGTGGGAATGTTCAGGTTATATGACATTATGTTCAAATTTTAAAATTAAATATGTTGTTATGTTCAAATTTCAAGATTGAATATGTTGTTATGTTCAAATTTTAAAATTGAATATGTTGTTATGTTCAAATTTCAAAATTGAATGAATATATTGTTATGTTCAAATTTCAAAATCGAATGTGTTGTGGGAATGTTCAGGTTATATGAAGTTATGTTCAAATTTCAAAATTGAATATGTTGTTATGTTCAAATTTCAAGATTGAATATGTTGTTATGTTAAAATTTCAAAATTGAATATGTTGTTATGTTCAAATTTCAAAATTGAATGTTTTGTTATGTTCAAATTTTCAAAATTGAGAAGTTCAAATTTCAAACGAGAGAATCTGCTTGGATTCCAAAAATTCAAAAATTGAATTCCAAATAAATAAGATATAGGTAAGATTGGATAAATCGATTGAAAGATACTTAGGAATTGGGTTGGAAATTTGAATTTCGAATGAAATAGGAGTCTGAGAGATATTTTAAATTTTGGTTGGAGATTTGAATTGCGAATATGAGTTTGGATAAGTCGGCTGAGAGATATTTTAAGGTGATTGATAGATGAAATTTCGGCTTGAAGGTGGCGTTTGAGATATATTTTGAGATAAAATATTATTGAAGGATTTCAGTTGAATTCAAAATTCAAATTTGAGTATAGGTGACATTTGAGAGATATTTTAGAATTTGATTAAAAATTTGAAATTCAAAATTCAAAATTCAAAATTCAATTTGAACATAATTTTTAAAATTGAATCTTTAAATAAGAAGTTGACTATAATGTAAGGCCAGCTGGTCAGAAAAAATAGAATCCGACTGATTTGGTGACTAAGAAAAATTTCAAATGGCCTATTAGGGGGGCTTGAATTTACAGTAAAATTTATTTGACCTAAATTATTAATATGTTAAAAATTTTAGGCTTATACGGAATTTATTAGAAATATATAGATAAATCAATATTACGGACTTACCATAATCTTTCCCTCTATTTTTTTCATTATAATTTTTTTTTTTTTTTACGTCAACACTCTTTTATTGTTGTGTTAAATAGAATTTGGTAGCTTTTCAATCTTTTCCACTATCAAATTCTGCACCTTATAATGTAGAAAGTCTTAGCATACGGTTAAAAAATTAATAAAAACTATAGAGTTACAATTTTATAAGAAATTTAATTAATTAAAAAAACTTACAACTTTCTCAAGTGACTCATTATTAATTGACCTTCCATCTTTACGAAGCTTATGAGTTTCTATGAAGACGTGTGCCGCGATGGTTCCACTCCATCTTTAGTCTAAATATTAATACAAGATAACAAATTATCACAAAATAATTTTAGAATATTTATTATTTTACAATCAGAAAAAGTTTAGTATGATACCTTCTCAGCCGTCAACCGTGCAAAGCTCTTGGATCCTGCAGTGTGAGGTATCTTTTATTTTCCACGATTTTTTCGATTCTTTTCTTTTCACTACGTTTCTAATATTATAGCAAATGGTTATGAAAAAGATATTAATTTTAGTAACAAAAAATATAAGTTTCTTGTACTTTCACTTTTTCCGAATTCCAAAAAGAAATAAGAGTAGACCATTGATCAATAAATATCCATGGATAGGTGAATATAAATAGGTTTGAGCCTTCTACTTTGTCAAATAAAATAACTATGTGTATTATTACTTCACAGATTGTGTAGAAGGCAGGCGAATCAAGCGAGAAACTGAGTTTGACTAATACCTGGAGTAATGATTTGTTATTGATGATAAATTTAGACTCAACAAAGAAGATAACAATGCTAAAGAAGAACAATACCAAGAAGAAATAACATTTGAGTCTCTATAATGTACGAAACATGTAAGAATAAATATGCATGTACAATTGGAGAACAGTAGTTAATGAAAAGCAATCATCCATGTTTCATCAAACCAGGCCAATATGATATAACTTTTCTCATAACAGGTGTCATTTTAGTGCTTGTTAATTAAGATTAATTCGTCTCATATAATCAATCCCACGCACTATGATTATCTTATATGTATATAATAGAAAATTCTATAGATATAGATTATAACTGCATGTAGATCATTAATTTGTAGTTAATTACGGCAGCACTTTCTACTGTATCCAAATGGTCTTCTTCTAAATAAAATATGTATGGAACAAATTTAGCAGGTAATATTCAAATGTTACAGAAGGATACATCGCACAACTATCCCAAACTCTTAATCGTATTTCACCAAAATCATTTGTGTTTATACATAGCTAGTCAGTTACAAGTAATTTGATGGGAGGAGAAATAATTAAAGAAAACATGTAGAAATTAGACTTTTCCTCTTAAAATACATTTCATCTATTTAGATCTCAAAAACAAGCTTACAACAAACTATTTTTTTTTTGTAAATTTATGTTCCCATTAGATAAAATTATTTTCGCCTCTTATCCCAAACACGTTGCTGATCATGAAAAATAGTCCCCGTACTATTTCACACATGCTAATGTCTCATTAGAGGCCGATGTGGTTCAATTGCTTCAATAATTGTGACACAAAAAAGAACATGTGGTTCAATTTCTTCAATAATTGTGACACAAAAAAGAACATGTGTATCATATTGAGATAAGAGCTCTCAAATGACATCTCATTACAAAAATTTGTGGTTTCTGAGCGAAGAAGCGTAATACGAAAATTTGTGGTTTCTGAGCGAAGAAGCGCAATACGAAAATTTGTGGTTTCTGAGCTTAATAAAAAGATCTCTAGTGACACCTCATTAAAAAATTTTAATCTATGTCACGTGCCACTTTCATCACTGTTTAAAAGTTATAATCTTTCCGTCTAGAATACAAAAATTTTTTAAAAATTTTAGTATTAGAAAATACCTAACAAATCATTCAACGCCTATAAAACTAACACGTATTAGTGAATCGGAGGCTTCTTACTAAAACGTTGTTGTGAAGTTTCATATTGAAATTTTATATGGAGATTTTATATTGAAATTTTACACTAGAGTCCAAGGAAACTTAAACAAATTTCAGATATTCTAGGTGTAGATTTTAGACCATATAATTATTGGATTATGAAAAATTATGTTTCGTGTCGATATCATGGTACTCAACTCTGCGACGGATTGAATATGTTGGATTTGATCTTAAATTGATTCGATCTTATTTCTAAAGATTAGTGATGATTTAAAAATATTTTAAAGAAAATTATTAAGAGGAGATCAACGACTAGAAGTGAATTGGAGACTCAGGTGGACGATGGAGATCGTTTTTTATTAGAATTAGATTTTTAATATTATATTAACTCTTGTGATTATCTTTTATTTTTTAGAGCTTTATTGAAAAAATCTTAATTAAGAGAAAAACATGGAGCAGCTCTGTGAGAGAATTTTTTGTAATTCAATTTTACTCCTTATATTTTTGTGTCATGAATTAATCGAAGAACACATTGAGATGGTATTGTCCGTGGAAGTAGGTCGATATATTGTAGGCCGAACCACGTAAATCTTGTGTCCTTATATTTTTTTATTCGTTTTATTTGCTTAGTTATTCTCGTGCTTGTTTTCTACGATCATTCTCGTTTACTTTTATTTACGAAAGATTTTTTTTTCGTTGTGCTCATGTGCTGTGTGGATTGAGATGTGCTCGGTATGTAATTTCACGGCCAGTTCCCCTTCACTAATATTTTGGTGGTCAAAATTTTCGCTTATGATGTACCCAGGGACGAAGCTATGTAGAGATCCACAGTGGCCATGGCCCCCCAAAATTTTTAAAATTATATATCAGTTCATTATTAAGTTATTAAAAAAATAAAAATAGTGTAAATTTTAGAGGGCAAAATGATTTTTTTTAATAAAAATAATATTATCTTGTGGGCCACGAAATATAAATTTAATTGACTCAAACGTATCCTAATACTTAATTTGAAAATTATGAAAAATCTTAATACTTAATTTTTTGATATATCGTAATACTTGATTTGCAAATTATACTAAATTTTAATACTTGATTTTTTTAAATAATTTTTTTTATAAATATCTAAAATATTATAATTTTAATAGTAAAGATAACTATACTTTATATTTTTTTAAAAAATATATATATTAAAACTCGAATACTAATGAACAAAAAAATTACTTATATATAATTTTTTATTAATAATTTTTAAAAATTAATATATTTTGTATAATATATTTTTGATCTTCTTAAAGTTAAATTTCTGCCTTCGTCTCTATGTACCAAAAAGTATTAAAGTTAAATTTCTGCCTTCGTCTCTATGTACCAAAAAGTATTAAAAAGATATTAAGGAAAAAATTACTTAACAATTTTTAAAAAATTGCATAATATTCTTAGAACAAGGAAGGAGATCAGTCCTCAAAACAAATATGAACATGCAGAGTCAAATCAAGCACATGGAAATGATGATGCAGCCTACACTGATTGAAACTTACCCACCACTGCACCAATTTCAAAGCACTTAAATGAAATCTATTTGACCATTATAAAAATTTAGATAAAAAATTAAATCTAATCTCACTTGTCGACCATATTTTGGTCAACTTTTGAGTGTTAAATTTAATATTTAGTGTACTAACTTTTTCAAAATACATTATTTTAATTCTCATGCTAATTTGTTATTTGATAAATAGTTATTGTATGAATGATGTTACACTTATAATTCTATTTGGATTGTAATTTTGTAGTTTAGTGTATCTAAAGACTATAATTAACACACTAAATTATTATTATTATTTTTTATTAAAATCTAAATTAATGATCTTTGGATGGAGTGAGAGTAAGATATACATCTCATTTTGAAATGCACCATTTGTATTGCTCAAATTTAATTGGGATAAATGCATGTAGAGCTATACTTTTATATTGCACGTGGTTTTGATCGGAGAAATTGAAAAAAAAAAAAAAAAAAAAAAAAAAAAAAAAAAGAAAATTCTGAATAACAGTTATCAAATTATATTTTATAAAAAACTTCAATCCATTGCCACGTGTTATTTTTATCACTATTCAAAAATTATAATTTTTTTTTCTAAACACTCCAGCAAAATTAGATTATAGAAATATATTTTTATAACACTTTTGAGCAAGTGTCATATCCATATTCTATTTATATTCAAAATTAGGTTATAGTTAGGCATATATTTTGAGAACACATTACAATGATGTGTCGCTATACACCATAGCGACTGTATATATAGCGACACTAATAATGTGTCGATATTTTTATCCGAAATATTTTTTAAATTTTAGAAATATTTGAAAGTATTACTATAGTATACTAACTTTTTCAAAATACATTATTTTAATTCTCATGCTAATTTGTTATTTGATAAATAGTTATTGTATGAATGATGTTACACTTATAATTCTATTTGGATTGTAATTTTGTAATTTAGTGTATCTAAAGACTATAATTAACACACTAAATTATTATTATTATTTTTTATTAAAATCTAAATTAATAATCTTTGGATGGAGTGAGAGTAAGATATACATCTCATTTTGAAATGTACAATTTGTTTGCTCAAATTTAATTGGAATAAATGCATGTAGAGCTATACTTTTATATTGCACGTGGTATACTTTTATATTGCACGTTGTTTTGATCGGAGAAATTGAAAAAAAAAAAATAATAATAAAAAATAAAATAAAATAAAATAAAATCTAAGTAACAGTTTTTAAATTATATTGGGTAAAAAACTTCAATCCATTGTCACGTGTTATTTTTATCACTATTCAAAAATTATAATTCTTTTCTCTAAACGCTTCAGCAAAATTAGATTATAGAAATATATTTTTATAACATTTTTTAGCAAGTGTCATATATATATTCTATTTATATTCAAAATTAGATTATAGTTAGCAATATATTTTAGGAACACATTACAATAATGTGTCGCTATACATCATAGCGACTGCATATATAGCAACATTAATAATATATCGGTATTTTTATCAAAAATAATTTTTTTAGATTTTAAAAATACTTAAAAGTGTCACTATAATATAATTTTGTTATAGCAAAAATTTAATTTTTTTTTTTTAATTTTAATATTAAAAAATATATAATAAATTAAATAAAATTAACATGTGATAGCGAATCGAAGGCTTCTCAACGGAACATGTGACGGTAAATCAGAGGATCAAAATTTCTCCTTATGATTTGCACAAAAGTATTAAAAAACTAACAAAATATTCGTAGAACGAGAAAAAAGAGGTACTCAAAATAAATATGAACATGCAGAGTCAAATCAAGCACATGGAAATGGTGAAGCAGCCTACAATGATTAAATCTTATCAACTGCACCATTTTCAAAGCAAATTAAATAAAAAAATAAAATCTAATCTCACTTGTCCCCCAAATTTTGGCCAAATTTTAAATGTTAAATTTAATATTTAGAACACTAATTTTTTCAAAATATGTTAATTTAATTTTAATCCTTGTTTGTTATTTGATAAATAGTTATTATCTGAGTGTTACTTGTAAGAATCTTACAACTTAGTCTATCTATAAACTATAATTAACATACTAGTTCTATCAACTTTTCTTTTCACTGAAAAAAAAAAAAAAAAAAAACCTATTGCTTAAATTCTTAAACTATTTGATTAAGATTTGTAAATATTACAATCTTTTTTATTCTCAACCTATAGAATGCGTGACACTTTATTTCTCAAAATTTACATGGACTAGCGAAATAACTTTGGAAGCCACTTTTTACTATAACTCCGTAATTTTATAGAAGTTCGATGTCTTACACAATTTGTGATAAATCTATTCTTATAGTTTATAGTGGAATTTCGTTTTACTTATTTTTAAAAATTTGATTCCTAAAATTTTATAAATTTTTATTAGGCTAAAATACATAAAAATTTTCTATGAAAATTTATTTCTTCACTTTGCTCCCCTAACTTTCAAAAGTTTACATTTTATCCCTTTAAAATTTCAAAAAAAAATTTCAGAAGATTACGACGCTAACGGAGTGAGTGAAATGACTAAATTACGTACCCTATCTTGTTTTAATATATTTTTATTTTTTAAAAAATATTTTTAGAATAAATTATAAGAAATGGACGAAATAATGATAGAAAAATATAAATTTTTAAAAATCGAAAGAAAAAATAAAAAAATGAGTATTTACATTTTTTTTTTAATATAAATTTTTTATTATTTGTATTAAAATGTATATATATCCACAGCGCAGCGTTGATTCATTGTCATGCGAGACAAAGATTTTTTCGCCAAATTTGGCTTATCAAAACCTAATACAACCCCACATGAAATAGCCTTTTGTTAATTTAGTCCAACAACTTATCCTTGTTTTATTGTATAAATAAATTATTGTGTAATTTAGCCCAAAAAAAATTAGCTTTTTCCAAAACTTTGTTTTAGATATTTATAAAATATATATATATATATATATATATATATATATATATTATATATATATATATATATATATATATATATATATATAATATATATATATATATATATATATATATATATATATTAATTCTAAAATACTATTTTTTAAAAAAATAAATTTTTTATTTTTATTTTTCTAGAAATCAAAAGGCTCCTGTATTTTGAATATGATAAATTAATAATCTTATATATTTATAACACTATTTTCATTTATAAGTTGTTTTATAAATTGTTAAATTAGAATCAATTTTGTAGATAAAATATTTAAGAAGGGTTTAGTTTTCAAATTAGAAACTTTATTGGCTTTCTTGTGAATGTTACCACGCGTCCAATTTAACTACAAAACGTTGTTTATTTTGACACGTCAATTGAAACCGACCAAATTTGAAACACTACACCTACGTACGTAGTTTTAACTTTTAACGCAATAATTATAATATAATATCTTAGTAATAATTATCTTTATTTATATCTCGTTTGGTAAAGTAAAACTATCAGTTTATGCGTATATTTTGATTTTTTGAAAAAAAAATTTAGAAAATAATTTTTTGATTGAAAAAAAAAATACTTTTAATACTTGATTTAATTTGGAAATATATATATATATATATATATATATATATATATATATATGAAGCATTTTTAAAACAAACCTTTTAAATAGTTTTTATAAAAACTAACAAAATATGTCATGAACCACGTGACACGATATGATTTGAATATTATAAAAATAATAAAATATATTAAAATAGTAATGTATATTTATATTTATTATATATAAAGTATAAATTTGATAAATATTATTATATTTTTTTTATTGATAGTTCATATATTTTTTTAAAAAAATTCTCCACCATACAAAATGTATTTATATTATTGTCTAAAAAAATTATGTGCATTAATTAAAAAATTAAAATATTTATCTATCTTATATTTTATATATATATATATATATATATATATATATATAATTGTATACGCTACATATGAATCGACATCAAACGCAAGTCCAAAAAATATCTACATCAGACACGAGTTCGGCATGACCGCACCAACACGCCAGATTTATAGAAACGCTTGTGATACATAAAATATTGACAATGGTATAGAAATACCAAATCTTAAGATACATATATAAAAAAAAAAAAAAAAAAAAAAAAAAAAAAAAAAAAAAAAATTATAGATGGGACTAAAATCGGTCAAAATAAAGTAAATTGAGATCTGTTTGATTCGACTAAAATTTTCATAAATCTGCATTTTAATTGCAATATCAAAATAATCTCTCAAGCCAGATGCATTGGACCAAATAGCCTGACCATTCAATATGGGTCATATTATAGTAATTTTTTATTATTTAAAAAAGTTTTAATTTTTTTATTTTAATTTTTCACAATTTGAATCGAATTAATTGGGTCTACTATTTTTGCTTTCGCCTGATTCGAGTATTACTATGACATACTAAAGTTTTAATCTTTTAGTTTTTTTTTTAAAAAAAATCTCTTAAAAAACTATGCTAAGGTTGCGTTTAGCAACCGGTATAAGACGGATAAAAAGCTACGCGTTTGATTATGGATAGGAACAGCAGTTTTTGTTTTTCTGTAATAAGCTGGTATAAGACAGAAACTACTGTTCCAGCCTTTTCCTGGAACAAGACTTATTTTTATTTGAGAATAAGTTTAATTAAATTAAATATAATTTTAATTATTATATCAACTCTTTAATTAATCTAATATTTTAATTAATTTAATTATTTTATTAACTAATTATTTAAATAATTAACTAATTAAATTATTAAATTACTAAATTATTAAATTATATGTAGTTAATTAAATTATTTATTATTAATAATACTCATTTTTGTTAATTATTTTATCAATTAATTAAGAATAAGTTTAATTAAAATAAATATAATTTTAATTATTATATTAACCCTTTAATTAATTTAATATTTTAACTAATCTAATTATTTTATTAACTAATTATTTAAGTATTTAGATAATTAACTAATTAAATTATTTGTAGTTAATTAAATTATTAATTATTAATAAAACTCATTATTGTTAATTATTTTATCAATTAATTATGAATAAGCTTAATTAAAGTAAATATAATTTTAATTATTATATTAACTCTTTAATTAATCTAATATTTTTACTAATCTAATTATTTTATTAACTAGTTATCTAACTATTAGATAATTAATTAATTAATTAATTTAGTAAATTATTTGTAATTAATTAATTAAATTATTTATTATTAATACTCATTATTGTTAATTATTTAATTAATTAATATTCAGGGTTATCTAGTAATAGTTAATTAAATAAACTAAATTATTATTTAATTAATTTTTTATATTAATTATTTAGATAAAATATTATTATTTTAAAATTATAATTATTTTTATTTTTACTATTCTAATCTAACTATTAAAATGCTATTTTTTTATTTCTAAAAATAACTTAATTTTTATCCAAACGTAAAATTAATTTTATTTTTAATTATTTTAAAATTTATATTTATTTTTAAAATAAATAATTTAAATTTATATCTGAACCAAATGCAATATTAAATGTAAGAACTATATATATAGTTTAATAATATTTGTTTTCTCTCGTAAGAGATTCCTCTTTTTTTTTTTGTTTTTTTTTTTCTCATTAATTTTCGTGCTTCTTCAGCAGGTGCACGTGGCTTAATTTATTACTTTGCCTTTTCGTCGCATCGTGTACCATCGTAGTACGTACTGTTTATAATTAAAATTACACTTTAAATTTTAATTTATTCTAATCAAAATTTGTAATTTAAATTAATTAATTAAATATTTATATATTGTAAATGTGAATCTTGATTATAACTCTCTCGTTCCACTTCGAATAATTTTCCGCCCAATTCAATTTAAGTCATTTTAAACGTAACTCTATTTTTTTATTTTCGGCTACAAATGTTGACTAAAATTTTTAATAATGAACTAATATAATAATTCAGTATTAAAATAACATTCAAAACACAAGTATCCTATTTTTTTATATAAATATAAAATTTTTAAATTAAATATTATTATTATTATTATACGGAATAATTATTAGGAGAGAGATACTTTCTCTTCTTTCCAGAGAAACTCTCTCTCTCTCTCTCTCTCTCTCTCTCTCTCTCTCTCTCTCTCTAAATCTTATTTGGTCCATGATTCACAAAACCCACTACTTAGCCTATTTTTTACACAAAAAAAACTAGTTATAAACTCCAAATATATATATATATATATATATATATATATATATATATATATATATATATATATATTATATTTTATTTATTTTAAAATAAAATAAATTTTATTAATCATATTAATTTGGGTAATGAAAAAATGTAATAGATGGGATGTACGTACACAGGTTTTTTAGAAGACCAAATCATACTACCCTTTTCTTTTCAATTTCACAAAATATACACTTAGCTAATAATAATTATTACCCCATAATTGCCCCCATTATATATATATATATATATATATATATATATAATATATATATATATACACACACACACACACATATACATAGCCTCTCAGAAAGCAACGAAGAACACGGCAGAGTAAGCCATGTCGTCGCCGACTTCTACAGCAGTACTTCTTTTCGCAGCTGCGATCGCCGGCGTGTGCTTCGCTGCGGCCGCGAACGGCGAGGGCAAGCCGAAGGTGCCCGCGGTGTACGTGTTCGGTGACTCCACGGTCGACGTCGGCAACAACGACTACCTCCCCGGGAACGTCGCCAAGGCCGACTTCCCGCACTACGGCGTCGACTTCCCGCAGTCGAAGCCGACGGGCAGGTTCAGCAACGGCTTTAACGGCGCCGACTTCTTGGGTAATTTGTCCTACAGCACCCTTAATTAATTTTGTGCTTGTTACATATAATTACTATTCATAATTAAGTAGGGATTAAGATGTAATTATGATAGTTTATTAATTATTGGGTAAGTAGTATAATTAGTTCATAAATTTTTTTATGCTTAGTTTGGATAAAAAAATAATATATATATATATTTCGTTGTTTGGATTAAGAAAAGAGAAAAAAAAAAATTGCTTTTAGTTTTTTTCCTTTTTTTTTTTCTTTGTTGAAACGGCGTGTTGATTAGTTCAATTTTGAATTGGTCCTCGAACCTTTTCGTTTGAACTTTTATGCTTTTGTATGTCCCTACACAATGTATCGTTAACTTTTTATTTTTTTATTATATATATATATATATAATATATATATATATATATATATATATATATATATATTTTGACAAAAAAAAAAAATATTATATTTTGACAAAATTTCTAGAACCCTCCTCGTCCATGTAAATTTTATTTTTAAGAATATTCAATAAAATTAAAATATAAGATTAGACATAGATGCCCAGAAGCTTCTAATTGATTCAATAATTATTTTAATAAAATTAATATATTTTTAAAAGATCTAACGATAGAAAATTAGGTTTAATTCGTGGTTGGCGGAATAATATGATCTAAAAAAAAAATTAGTCAAAACGTTAGATCCAAAAATAAAAAATAAAATAATCGGACTATATATAGATATATATATATATATATATATATATATATATATATATATATATATATATATATATATAGTTTTCAAAATGACGATCGGCACCGTTAAATATGATTTAGACCATTTAAACTATCTGAAAATTAAATTATATATTTTTCTGATATTCTTTTCTTGTCCATCAAGTGGATACAAAAATAAACGGCTGAAAAAATCTCTCAAAAATGTGATGATAGGTGTCTTGTAATCAAGATTGAGAGTATAGATATTATTTTAAATAATTTAAAGGATTTTCTAACCAAAATTTAGTTATTTTAGATTTTTTTTTACATCGTTGAACTAGTAAAAGACTCATATGTAGTATTAAAATTACAAATTTTGCAACCCTTTGATCATTAGATTAATGACGTCGAAAAGATTTGAAATTTAAATTTTAGATACTTCCTATGGTCTAGATCATATTCAACGATACTGATCGTCGATTTTGAAACTTTATCATCGAAAATAAATAGATGTCAACGAAACCCGGATAGTATTTCAGCTCAAGTATATATATATATATATATATATATATATATTATATATATATATATATATATATATATATATATATATATATATATATATATATATATTTTTGTAAGGCCCAATTCTTGCCGAACACTAAGCAAAAAAGCCCTGAGATAAATTTTTTTTTTTTTATCTCTTGCTTAACGGGTTATCCTGGGATAACCCGTTAAGCACTATTCCCTTCTCCCATTGGATTAGGGTTTTATCCTGAGGGCAATGAATGGAATTTTATTTAGGGGATTTTTTTTTTTACTTGAGCATACCTTCCAATATGAGGCTATATGAACCTCAGGCTATATGAACACTGATTTTTTTTGTTTTTTTTGTTACCTGTTTAACTTCCAAACTGTAGTTATCTAAACTTGAAATTTTTTTTATTTTCTTCACTTTAGTTTACCTTCCAATCTTAGGCTATATGAACCTGCGGTTATGTGAACACTGACTTCTTTTTTTTTTTTGTAACCTGCTTAAATTCCAAACTGTAGTTATCTAAATTTAGAATTTTGTTGTTTTCTTCACTTTAGCTTATCTTGCAATCTCAGGCTATATGAACCTACAGCTATGTGAACTATGATTTAACTTTAGTTTTAATTTGCTGTTATTTGAACTCTAATTTTTTTAATTTGCAGTTTAACTTCCAACCTATAGCTATCTGAAACTTGAATTTTGTATTTACTAAAATATACTATAAAATCAAAAATATTCTTTTTTTTAGATAATATATAATTTATTATTTATAATTAAATTGCTTCAATTTTAATATAATAATTAAATTAATTTTCTATAAAAAAAGATAAGGGCAAAATTGGTATTTTTATAAAATTTCTATCTTTTTTTCCCACTATCCTCTACTATTCCATAATTTTAACCAAACACAATTTTAACTATTCCAGAGAATACTAACTTTTTAACCAATAGCAAGCTATCTCATGTATAAAAAAAATTTATACCTCTTAAATTTATATCCGAACCAAACGGGACCTAAGGGTATATATGTAAATATATAAATAAGGATTAAAACACCAAAATATCCAGAGAATTATGGCTAGATTCATATAAATTGATTGATAAGTATGCTAGGGCCTGTTTAGCAAATCTCTTGATACAGAGTAATATGTTAAATTATTCTATTTTTAAAAATTCTCTATTTTTTTTTTTATTTGGCCTATTTGGAATAACCAATTAAGTAAAAAAATTATTCTGTAATATTAATATTACAAAGTAATTTTGGAGTAAAAAAAAAAACTGGTTAGATCTCTTTAAAAAAACTCTATTCGTCGTGTTACTTTCCCACCCCTTCCTCCTTGTTTATTTTCGTCCTCCTGCCTGTCATTTTTTTAAAATTTAAAATTATAAATTTAAAATTTAAAATTAAAATTTGAAATTGAAAAATTGAAAAAAAAATATAAATTTAAAATTTTAGAAATTTAAAATTCTAAATTATAAAATTAAAATTTATAATTTTAAAATTAAAATTTATTATTTTAAAATTAAAATTTATTATTTTAAAATTAAATTTATTATTTTAAAATAATAAAATTTTATGTTTAAAACTTAATTAATGTTATAAAATTTGAAATTTGAAATTTTTAAATATTAAATTTAAAATTTTAAAATTTTAAAATTTAAATTTTGAAATTTTAAATTTTACATTTGAATTTTTAATTCGAAAATTGAAAATTGAAATTTAAAATTTAAATTTCACCTTCAAATTTTAAAATTTTAAAATTCAAATTCAAATTTTAAATTTTGAAATTCAAAATTTAAATCCAAAATTTAAAATTTTAAAATTAAAAATTAAAAATTAAAAATTTATATTTTTAAATTTAAATTTTTGTGTTGAAAGTTTAAAATTAAAATAAAATATTTTTTTTTAAAATCACAATCCAAACAGTAAAAAACAGAGTAATTTTTTTTATAAAATATCAAATTTTTTAAGATGTTACCTGTTTTATTTTTTATTGATAGCGAAACAAGCCCCTAAGGGAGTTGCTTTATAAGGAAAGCAAGTTATAATTTTTAAAAAAACTACAAATTTTAGTTTTATATATATTTGGATCATTGCATTTATAATAATTTTAAACAAAGAATGATCTATCTTTTTAGTCATCTTTAAATAAAAAAAAATTATCTTTTACATTAAGAAGGTAATCTCAAAATCTTCTATGCAATGTAATAAAATTGGCAAATACAAGTTATCAATTGAATGTAAACAAATAAATTATTTATAAATATAAAACTCAATTATGATAAGATAGGAAAAAACCTTTTCATATCCTTCTACTAATAAAATTTTCAAATATAATTAAACTCTATCTAATCTTATATATATTGATACAAATTCTATTCCAATTGAATTTAGGAGAGAGTTTGGATTTTAGCTTAAGCTTTTTCATGATTTTAAAAACATCAAAATTGGTCTTTAAATTTACTTCTTGTTTTTTCTTATTTAATTTATGATATTGTCATAGACTTCCACTTGCTATAAACTCTTTTCCAAATTGTCCATAATAATTAGCCCTTAGCCTCATTTCCTTTTTTTTTTTTTTTTTTTTTTTTTTTTTGAATTGTCCCTAGTGTAAGTGGCAAAGGGTTTGGTGGTTAATACTCCGAGTTCGAAGCCTAGTTGCTTTACATTTTTTTATTTTCAAAAATAAACGAAGAGAGTAATATGCTATCTTTCTCTAAAAAAAAAAAAAAAAAAAAAAAATCGTTGTACTTCAAAAACTTAGCGTTTGGTCTCACAACCTTTTAATGGACTCAAGATGTTGACTCAATTAAATAGCATTGGTCTCGCAACCCTTCAATGGACTCAAGATGTTGACTTAATTAAATAGCAGAAAATTAAATAACGTTAGGAGTATGAAAGAATTCGAACTCAGATCTTTTTATTTCTATAACATGCGAAATAGATCTTTCTATTTCTATAACATGCGAAATTGTATGAAACAACAGTTGTACTTAAAAAAATTTAAACAATTTTAGAGCACAGTATATATTTATATATTTTATATTCAACATAAAATAATTATTTGTTATTAATAATAAGTTGCTTACTTAAATGAATTTTCATAAATGTACTATCAACTTAAATGAATTTACATAAATGTACTATCATCTATCTACATGTTATTTTCTTATTATGATCTCCTGAAAATGTTTCTTTGTATGCAGCTAAAAATGTGGGTTTCAAAAAGAGCCCTCCCCCATATCTTTCTCTCCCAAATAATAGTAGTTCTCAAATCCTTAGAGGCCTCATTGGAGTGAACTTTGCTTCTGCAGGATCTGGCATTCTCAACACCACAGTGAGCAATTAATTCCACCTCCTCTCTCTCTACCTTATTTCCTCCTCCTTTTTTAAGTTTCAATTAATTGTTTTATTTATATAGAAAAAAATATATAAAAAATATTAAATTATATAAAATAACTGTTTTACTTTAAAAAATTAAGCTAGTAAAAAATAATATTTTTGTAGTAAACACTCACCTTCACGTCTAAATTTGAGATTTTTAATAGACTCATGACGTAGACTTGAATTAAATAAAAAAAAAATAATTATGTTAGGAGTTTAGTATGACCACTACAATAAAATTATAATATAGCGACACTTTTAAGTATTTCTAAAAGTTAAAAAGTGTGTCGTTGGCAAAAATACCGACACATATTATTAGTGTCGCTGTATGTGCAGTCGTTAGGGTGTATAGCGACATATTATTTTAATGTGTCTAAAAAATATGTCCCTATAATTTAATTTTGGATATAGATGGAATATAGATATGACACTTATACAAAAGTGTCACAAAAATGTATTTCTATAACCTAATTTTGTTATAGTGGACTTGAACTTATAATTTTTTATTCTAATATTATGTTAAATTATAAAAAATAATCGTTTTACTTTAAAAAATTATACTAGCAGAAAATAATATTTTTATATCTAACAAAACAAACCTTTTCATATATCAAGGGAAAAAAGTTTGAAGAACTCATGAACTTAAATATTTTCGCAAACAAAACGCTGATCTTTAAATTATAGCAGTTAGACCTTCTAAGCTTTATCTAATAGTCCGCAAACTCCACTCATCGAACGAACTTACTATCTACACACTTGTTTTGGCTGTATGTGTTGCATATAATTTTGTAAAATTTCAAAATATAAATATTTTGTTTGTTCCATTCTAACACATAATAAAAAAGAAATAAAAATAAAGACTAAATTACAGAAAACCTCAATGTAATATCCCGCTTTTTTACTTTGCCTCCCTGTCTTTTAAAAGTCTATATTTTAACTCCTCGTAATTACCGAAATATGCATTTATCCCCCGCCGTCACCATTCCGTAAGTGAACCGTCAATTTTTTAAAAAATATTATTTGATATATCCAAAATACCTTCAAAAATGACGGAAAATAAGCTAAAATCCATTGTCTCTAATATAAAGTAAGGATATTTTCGTCAATTTATTTCTTTCATTAATGCAGTTGCCTCCTAAAGATAATTCGGTAATTACGAAGGAACAAAATGTAGGTTTTTAAAAGACGGAAAGACAAAGTGAAAAAACGGGATATTACAGAGAGATTTTCTGTAATTTAGCCAAAAATAAAAGATAAATTTGCTCTACTCTCAATTCTGATGCTTAATTGCCATAACTAAAAGAAAACAGACAGACTGCTTTGTATTTCAGAGTCTTACAAAATCATGTGTCTGGACATGCCGCCAAAATGGTTGTTTGTTTAAAATTTCACTTGAAAAAGTGTGAAATATAAAAATATTTTTTTTCACAATCTTAAGGTTTTGAAAAATAATGATTATTTTATATTTTTTAACATAATATCAACATATGAGATCGTGAGTTCGAGTCACGGCAAACTCCTAAGCCAGACATGAGAGAGTTTATTATATATAAAAATATTTAAACACAGTTATCTATAAATTTAAGTTTTTAAAAAATAACGATTATTTCATATTATTTAATAGAAAAAAAAGGACCTACTCGACTTTTTGTCAAAATTAAAAAGTATTAAGATTCTGATTTGTATGATCTTTATTTGTTGTATATAAACTATTAATTAAACTCTTCAATTATTAGAATTATAGGAGTATAATATCTTAACTTATTTTTGATGCATGAATCATGATAAGCAAAAGATTTTTGCATATGTAATTTCTATTTTAAAGTGTTTTATGTTTGTTTAGTTTTATTTATTTTATGAAACAAGCCTTCTCAAATCAAATACTAGCTATTTGCAAACAAACCCATTTTAGTAATGGATATATATAAGGATACATCCCTTTAGAAGTGTATATCTTACACCCCATATCAGAAAGGGGTGTATATCTTACACCCCACCTTATTTTGGAGTGGGGTGAATTTCATTCGTCACTCGATGTGACGAGTGAAATAATATCCACCCGCATCCCTCCGTGATGAATAATTTTTTTTTTTCTTTTTTTTTTTTGGCTTTTTACAGGGAACTACTATTTCCATGAGCAAGCAAATAGAAAATTTCGGTACACTCAAATCGCAGATCTTAACTAAACAAAAAACAAAAAGAGCAAACTTTTTGCTCTCAAAATCGATCTTCATCGTTAGCTCAGGGGGAAACGACGCCTTCGCCTTCTTCTCACAGAACCAATCGCCGAACGCCACCGTAGTGAAACTCTTCGTCGATACCTTCGTGTCGAACTACGCGAGCCATATCAAAGTAAGTTTATATAGGCACATTTTTGTTCTCAAAATTTTCGAGTTAGTCACTAAACGATCGATTATTTTGTCGCAGAACTTGTATGATTTGGGCGCGAGAAAGTTTGAGGTGATTGACGTGACGTTGATCGGATGCTGCCCGTATGCGCGGACGTTGAATCCGACCGGAGAATGCGTCGACGGATTGAATGAATTGGCCAAAGTTTTGAATAATGCTACAAGTGTTTTGTGGAACCAACTTAGCACACAACTGCAAGGTTTGAAGTACTCAGTAGGGAGTTCATATGAGTTGGTGTCTACTGCTATAGCCAACCCTACTTCACAAGGTATGCCCCAAATTATTATATATATATATATATATATATATATATATATATATATATATATATATATATATAATATAGTCCGGCTGGAATACTATCGATAGCACCAAACAATTGGTGCTACTAAGTTTTTAGTTCTTGGATGAAAGTATGTGCGGTTGGTATTATAATGGTTTCCTAAAATTTTTACTATTTAACCAAACACCCACTAAACCCTAGGGCACCACTATCATCCTAACCGTACATTTTTTAATCTAAGAACTAAAAACTTGATAGCACCAATGACTTGGTGCTATCGATAGTATTCCAGCCTAATTATATATATATATCAATTTTATACTCCTGGCTTTATTATTATTATTATTATTTTTTAGATTTTAAGTTCCCATCCCCACCAACCTCAGAATTAATTTGAAAATTAAGATTTTAAGGCTCGTACCGTCCAATAGTTTCAAATATGAGTTAGCGTACATTAGTCTCTGTCACGTAGATAGGATGCTGGCCTAATTGCCAACATTTTAGAACTGCTTGTAGTAAAATTTAAACTACTGAATCTCAGATCGAAAATGACTTATTTAATTAGATGCTCTTTGTCGTGATAGTTGTCGGATTGTTGGCGCTAACCATTAATCCCAAAAGTTCGAGCTGTTAGAAATATATAATCAATTCACTTGAAGCGTATAGACACAGCGCCCACGGGTCTCGACCGGACTCAACCCACTTGGACATTCGGTCTATTATTGGGCCTCTTGCCGTTAGGTCTATTGTGGACCGCAGCCCCACTCAACTTATTGGGCTCATCCAACTCAATTTATTAGTTTTTTGGGCCTATTATTACGGGACAGAAAGTTGGACCTATTTTAATCTAGGCTAAATTACAGAAAACTCTTTTGTAATATCTCGCTTTTTTATTTTGCCATCTTTTAAAAGTCTACATTTTGTTCCCTCGTAATTACCGAATTGTCTTTAGGGGACAACGGCGTTAACGAAATAGGTAAATTGACGAAAATGTCCTTACCTTATATTGGAGGGAAAAGGTAATGGAGGGAAGAGAAAGGAGTTTAGATTTATTTTTCGCCATTCTTGAAGGATATTTTGGGTATATCTAATAATATTTTTAAAAAAACTGACGCCTCACTCACAGAATGGTGACGGCGGGGGTAAATGCATATTTTGATAATTACGATGGGACAAAATGTAGGTTTTTAAAAGACAGGAAACAAAATAAAAAAGCAAAATATTACAGAAGAATTTTCTGTAATTCAGCCTTTAATCTATAAATAAATAGCCAATAATAATTTGTACGACTAAAAATAAAAAACAGAAGCAAGGCCAATCAGATGCCAGTAAATTATTTTTTCTTGTTTTTTATGTTTTTAGTATTCACCGAGGTGAAGAGTGCGTGCTGCGGCGGCGGGAAGTTCAACGCCGCGATATGGTGCGCGCCGAACACCACTTTCTGCTCCAACCGAACCAAGTACCTCTTCTGGGACAGTCTGCACCCCACCCAAGCAGCTTCTAAATTGGCCGGCTTTCTGTTCTACAATGGCCCTCACCAGTTTGCTTCCCCCATCACTCTCAAACAGCTTGTGGAGGACACTAATTAAGCATGATAAACTTACTTTGATCCTCCATTTTTTTTTTTTTCCCCCATTATTTTAATGCTTATTCAACTAAATGGGAGGAAATTGTTGTAGATGATTTGCGCTTTTTGCGGGACAATAAAAAATAATACTCTCAAAATATCAGATAATATTATTTTGAAATATTTTTATCTATTAGTGTACGCTTTAAGATTTAGTGGAGTAAAGCTTAATCTCTACTATGCAATGTGTATGGATGCATGAACACATTATTCAAATATTTTTTTTCTCAGTTATTAGGTTATTTTTTTCTTTTTTTTAGGAATAAGATCACAAAGATAAAAAGATTTATTTAAATTGATAATCTAATTTTATAAAATATTAATTTTTTTATCTAATTTTTAAATTTATTTGATTTGAATCCATTAATAATATTTTGACTTTAAAATTTGAATACATTGTTGTTTAATCTTTACATATTTAGCAAGTATCTTTTTATAATTTTTGTAACTATAAATTTATTAAAGTAGTTTTTTTAAAATTTAAAATTAAAATACTATTGACTGAGTCTAATTAAATAAATTCAAAGTTTAAATATACAGTAAAATTAAAATTTTGAATGATGCATACTATTTTTCTTATTAGATTATTTTATATCTCCAGGACTCCCTCTATCCAATCTATTCATCCTGTATTAAATAATATTGATTATTATATTTTATATAATATTTTATATTATATTATTTTAAAATAATAATATTCAAAAATAATATAATACTACTAACTTACTAAGTATAATATAAATATATAATTATAATAAATATATAATTTCTAAATAATATATTTATATTAAACTAACAAATTTAGATATAGAAATAATTTAATTATTAGGCTCAGTAAATTTTACTTATTAATCTTCTGAATTTATTATTACGGGACACGAAATTAAATTTATTTTAATAAATAAATAAATAATTTACGAGAGAGAAAAAGAAAAGAATGAAATGAATAAAAGTAATTTGATAAACTTAGTAAAGCTTCGTATCAAATTTATAAAAATAAAAAAATAACATATTTTTACAAAAAAACGCAAAATTAATGAATTTTTATGCAAATTGGCCTTTAGATTATGAAGGGCATTTACAAACTTCTTTGGAACGATTCTATAATTGAGGGGTCTCCATGCATTTTTACCTATCGTGAACCGTTCACTTTCTCCCACTTCTCTCGTCGTCTTCTTCCTCCTCGGCCTTAGCCCGAGCTTCGACCTCTCATCCATGGCGAACCCTAGCCGATCCCTCTCTTCCTCCGCGATCGACCCAGCCCTCGTCAATTCCTACAAGTTCCCCGAGGTTCTCCCTCTCCAACTCTTCCTTCTCTTCTCGTCTCCTCTTTCACCATGAACTCATCTCACCTATCTTTCTCTCTCTCTTTCTTTCCCTCTCCTCCGTACGTTGCTCCGCGCTCAGAGCTCCTTCTCCTACTCCGAGAGGTTCGTTACCTCCCCCTTCCTCCTCCCGATCCGATCCATGCCACATGTTTTGTTTCTACTGAATCTGATCTAACCTAATCCAATTGAATCTTATATTGAATTTGAAGGGATGTGGCGCTCTACGCTCTCGGCATCGGAGCTTGCGGCGCCGATCCGGTGGACGAAAAGGAGCTCAAGTATGTTTACCATCCGAATGGGCAACCCTTCATCCAGGTCGAGTTCACGGCTTTAATCTGAAATTTTTAGTTCTTTTTATTTAATTTGGTTCTAATTGTTGTGTGTTTGATGCCAATTTTTCTTCTTTTTTGGTGAGAAATGGATTGAAGAGACATGCTAATTAGATTGTTACGGTTTGAGTAGATAAATGAGTGGTATAGATTTCGATCGGAGAAGATTGAGTACATATAGCTGTAAAGTGTTGAAATTGTATATTTGTCTCTAAAGAGGTTTAAGTGCTAAAAAGTTTTAAGTGATAAAGTTATGTTCCTTGAAACTCTGAAATTTTGCAAAATCTATCCCTTTTGTAATAGTTGATCCTTTAAAATTAACTTTTTATTGGTAAAATAATCATATTACCCTTGAAAATTATATTATTTAAGCCTTTGTTTGGACGTCGATAACTTGTTCAGCACTAACATTTTATTCTGTGATTGGAAGCAAAGAGTTTAATTTTTGTTTCTTTTTAAAAAATCTGGACATTCATAATTTGGTAAGATATCATATTTTATCTAAGAGGTGATTTATTTTATTTTTTAGAAAATCATTTTGAAGGCGGAATATGTTATTCTTTCTAGACATTTGACACACTCTTCATTTTCCAAAGACTAGATAATTTTTATGTAAATTAAAAAGATATGCGGAATAAGATCGCCAAACAGTGCCTTAGTTTCTCCACCGCCATTCTATGTGAACACTAAAATACTAGACTCTTAATTTTTTTTAAAAAAACTTAAATGATGTATTTCTTTATTGGCATAGCACTCTCTACAGAGAGAAATTAGCGGTCAATTGACAGTAGTCAATTGGTATAGGACAAATAAGTAAGTTTTGGAATTTAACAGTGCACGACTGAGAATTAAGGACTTCGAGGTACAGATGTGTAATTTTCAAACTTTACTGGGATATTTATGTTTTAGGGGTAAAGCTTGAAAAGGCTCAACAATACTGAGTGTTGCAATTCAAAAAGTATGAAGCATATAGTTGATCTCCACTTTCTGCAGCAAGAAACAGCCATAGCTTAGATGAAGAGGGAGTAGTGTTCTTGGTAGGAGGTTTGAGAAGTTGAGCGGAAGAGAATATATAATTACATAGTTTATGAAACTTGCCCTTTGTTTTTCAATTCCTTAGTATATTGCATTTGCTGGACTAATGCCAGAAATTATTACTGCAATTAAACTTATGTTGATGCAGTATGTGCATCATAGCTTATGGCTGAGATCAATCCTGTTTGCTTTTTTTTTTTCTTTTTTTTCTTAATATATTAGTGATTTAGATTGGTGTATTTAGAGTCTCAACAAACTTCTGTATCTGTTCAATAATTTTTCTAAGTATAGTTTGTGGGTCTGGTGCTTTTCTGAATATAGAAGACCAACTACCATTCATTTGTATCAAACAAATTCTTCTTTTCCTGGTGGATGATTGGATTTACCTGCTATTAATCTCATCTGCAGGTTTTGCCAACTTTTGCTGCTCTGTTTCCTTTCAAAACTTTTAATGGGCTAGGACTTGAAGGCGTCCCTGGCCTACAGTAAGTACATCCAATATTGTTAGCTTTCAACGGTTCTTGCACTTGCTGATGTTCTTAGCTACTTTTTGGGCCTTATGTCTTAGAGTCTGTCATATTTATGACCTTTTTAACTAGCTTATGCTTTGAAGTTTATTTATTAACCCTTTCAAGTTTCAACTGTCTTATAGCTTGAAGTTTTACCAGGATTCTTGTATTTCTTATCCAGATATGATCCGAGACTGTTGTTGCATGGTCAGCAATACATTGAGATCCATAGGCCTTTTCCTTCAAGTAGCAGTGTAAGACCTCTGGCAACTAGTTGTTGAAGCTGAATTTTAATATTATTTGTTCTATAACTTGTGAATTTGGGGTTGCAAGTTGGCAGTTGGCACATAATTTGTGTTTTTGATGTAGTCTGAACTTTGAATTTCTATGAGCTTCATATTTGATGTACAACTAGAAAATCTTTGAGCTGCACAATAAAAATTATTTTTCTCTTTATAAATTTAGTTGGTAATTTTTTACTTTCGTTAGTAATGAAGCTTTTAATTTTTTGTTCAGATTGTAAACAAGGTAGCCATCGCGGGCTTACATGACAAAGGTGCGTTGATGTTATCGCTTATCTGCAATCTGTCCATTAATTCTCGACTCCTTTTCTCTTGACTGATTTTGCTACCAAAGAAGTGACTATGTTTTTACTTTCATTACTTTGTGGCAGCAACTGTTTCAATTGAAGTAAATAAACTTGTTTATTCCATTCAATCTAAGGGCATGTTTGGTTTGAAGGATTTGAGGCTTGGAATAGGAATCAAAATGATCCATTCCTATTGTTCGTGTTTGGTTTGAGGGATTAGTATTCTGATTTTCATTCCGGGGAGAATCGAATCCTCCAAAATGATTTCTACCATAGAGGTGGGAATCAACTTTGATTTTGGAAGTGATTGAGAAAAGAATGTTTTTTTTTTTTTTTTTTTTTTTCACTAACAGTTATTTAAATTCAAATATTAATCTATATTTAATTTTAGAATAAATTTTAATTTTTAAATTTGAATTTGAATTATGAATTTAGAATTCAGTTTTTAATTTCTTAATTTCAAATTTAAATTATAATATAATTTTGATATTTGAATTTAGTTCTAAATTTAAAATTTTACTTTGAACTTGACTTTGAATTACAAATTCAAGTTTTAAGTTCAAATTGTGAGTTTAGATTTGGATTTAGATTTTGATTACAAATTTGGACAGTAAATTTAAATTTTAATTAAAATGTAATTTTTTAAAATTCCAATTTGAATATGATTCCAATTCCGATTTCTCTTATGAACCAAACAGATTAGGAGTTTTCATCATTCTGTTTTCGATTCCGGTCCACTCCCATTCCTATTACAATTTCGATTCCTATTTTGAAATAAACATGCCCTAAATGTGGATTCTGTACTTGAGGTCTGAAATAATTACCTAAACAACTCCATATGTGGACTTAATATAGTTTCATTAGAGTGATTTATCATATGCTGCAGGGAAAGCTGCTATGTTGAGCTTGAAACCACTAGCTATCTAAAGGAGTCTGGTGAAGTTGTATGCATGAACAGGTAGTAAGAGATAAGAATTACTATGACTGAACTCACCTAGTGAGTCTTATAGCGCACAACTCGTTGCAGGAGTACCATTTACTTACGTGGTGCCGGAGGCTTTTCAGATTCCTCACGGCCATATTCATATGCAACTTATCCTCCCAATCAGATTATCCGTGTTTCAATTCCAAAAACCTCACCTTCAGCAGTATACGAAGACTGCACTAAAAAATCTCAGGCACGTCACTTATATTCTGTTGTGTTCTTAATGCACCTTTTGTTTCGTAACTTTATTTCTTCTATTTGTCGTGAAACATATTACTGTAGTCAATTTAACTATGTTTGATGCTATGGCTTTTCGTATGTGGAACAAAGAGGGCACTGTCACCATTCTTTGGTCTTAAAAAGAGTTCTGCCCAGTTGGGTCAGTAGTTGTTCTTCTACCTGTACACAATTTCATAAAAAAGCATCATGAGTTTACATTGAATGGTCCAATTTTGTATTATGGGGTATTACCTGATTATTCTGTCTTGCTAATATTCAAATGATTTAGGCTTATGCAAAAAACATGTATAAATCCCGCATCATTTATGCTCTATAAAACCATGAATATAGGGGAAACAGAATAAAAAAATAGATTGGATCTGCATGAAGGCTTGACTAGAGATGTATAACTTCATTTAGTTGTTGTAGTGTTAAGTTATGATAACGAAGGAAATTGATTAACTTGTGTGATCGATATAAGGGGTTAAGCACTACTTTTTCTTCCTTTTTTCTTTTTCTGCCAATGTTTTGTCAGGTTCCAAATAACAACTATCAGTTTAAAATTTTCATATTTCCGTGATTCAGATATTCTCTTTTGATGCTGAGATACGCACATCACCCTATTTCTGAGCGAGAAAGAATAGCTAAATGTCTTGATAGTCACAATTAGCAATGTGTATTCTCTTTTTCTTTGGCCTTGAGAAGTTCGTGTAATTGTACTTTTAATTGTAGCTGTAATTTAACTCCTCTCTTTGGTTGGACTTGTTCTGTAAGTGTTTCCACACTGTATCACTGTCTCCATAAGCAGTTACTATTTGTAGTTGTTCTTTATTGTTCGTTGAGGAATCATTTAGACTTCCTATTATTTCTGATTCATCACTTCTGTTCAATGCAGGCTCTTCTGTATAGGTTATCAGGTGATTACAATCCTTTGCATTCAGATCCTATGGTGGCACAGCTTGCAGGGTATGTAAAATTCGCATTATAAGATTATTTTACTGTAACTGTTTTGTTTGCTGCTTCTTTTTACATCTGTTAATTCTTTTTTCTTTGTAAACTTTTGTTTATGCCATCCCGTGGATGTGCTGCATTTGCAAGTATTGAAAATTGTAATATGTGGAATGAGTTTATTGGAAAAAAGAACTCATAATATATCACGATGCACATAGTAATTGGTTAATAAACATGATACTTAGGTGACATGAATCTCCTTTGCTTCAATGAAGAGGAATTCACATATTTGTGACTTGCACAAAAAGTAAGCGGAGCAATAAATGAGATGGGTAGAAAATCAATCTTCAGTTATGAAAGTGAGATGAGTAGAAAATCAATCTTCGGTTAGATGCGGAAAACATGGGGTCAATGTACACATGGTAAGTTTTATTGTTGAGTTGAGTAGACTAACTACTAATCTTTGAATTTTGATCTTCAACCTTTGTACGTGCATGACATTTTAAATAGTAATCGACCGTGCCGTTTACTATAATTTGCTTGTGTTGAGTGCGAAGGCAACTGGAAAATGACTATAGAATCACATTATGAAGGAAACTGTGTAAAATCAACATCTTTTCAGCCCATGACTATATCACGGCCATTGTTTCATGTTGCTCAGTACTGTTTGTTATTACCCTTAATAATCTACTGAAGACAACAAAATAGTTAAGGGATAGTTATGATGGTCAAAATTCTTCTAGGATAAATTGGACTACTGTTGTAACCAATCCTTGGAATTGTGCTATCCTTTGCTTTATCCCTAGTTATTCCAACAAACAAAACATCAATCTTTTATTATTAGATTTATTCTGATAATAGAAAATTAATATTCCCCTTGATTATTTCCAGAGAGTTTGATACCATAGCGATTTGGATTTGGTTATGAAATAATCAGCATTATCGGATTGTTCCATCTGGACTGATTTGTTTTCAATTCTATGGAACATGCAGTAATCTTGAATATGTATGCCCGCCATTCTGCTTTTTCTGAATTTACGATGCTTGTGCATTTTACTCTTTTTAAATATGTCGTTCACTTTGTGCTCTCCAGTATAATTGTACATGCCTTTGGTTGGTTTTCCTTCTCCTACATTAATTGATTTGTTCTTGTTTCGAAGGTTCACTCGCCCTATACTGCATGGATTATGTACTCTAGGTTTTGCAATCAGAGCCGTCATTAGATCATTTTGCAATGGCGAACCAACAGCAGTCAAAACCATCTTCGGTCGGTTTCTTTTGCATGTTTATCCGGGAGAAACTCTAATCACAGAAATGTGGCTCGAAGGCCCAAGGTAAATATATTCTCCAGCTAAGGCACTTGTGTTTGTTGGGCCTGGCTTCTGCAACAACCTGAATGCTCTCAGAAACAGCAGCCAGCCATTTTGGCAAGAAAAAAACATAATAGTGCTGAGGCCCAAGGATGAGATGAGGTTCTTGGCTGCATAAGTGGAAGCTCTAATGTGAAGCTTCTATATTTGGCTGCAGTTGGAATTTGCTGAGATTATTTCAATAAAAAAGCAGCTCATGCCTTTTTAGAATTGGTCTACTTAAAGAGAATTTTTGACAAGTTTTTTACTCCATGTTGAAATTACAATTTACATATGTAGGGTGATATATCAAACAACGGTGAAGGAACGAAGCCGCGCTGCGCTCTCTGGCTATGTTGAACTCAGGCACATCTCTTCATCATTGTAAATCAAAGGTCAGTTCTAGTGCTTAAGATGATGACAATAAGATGCCTTTGGGGTCTGTTTGACCATAGCTGGTATTTGTTATCGAGTAAACTTTTCTTATGTATATTCCTTCCAACAACAACTTATAATAGAAGTAAAGATTTCAAATTAGAGATTCTGCTGTTAGTTCTCAATAGCTCATTTTTAGCTCCCTGCTAAAACTAAAGCTTTAATCCGGTCGTTATCACTTATTACTGCTCTTTCAATTAGAACTGCTCCAGAATTTCTTCATGGATTGAAAAGCTAACAGCAGTAGGTAAATGTGGAAGAAAAATGACAGAAAAGGAAAGAGTTTGCTGATATATCCTGTTTTATTAAGGAAAAAATGCATATTAATTAGCTCAGATTGAATGTGAGGCAAAGAGATACATTGATGCCCTCGGATAGGTTTAGCTGGGGTTGATCTTTCTCTATTTCTATGACTCAAGTTCATCGTTTTTCCGTCGAATCCTTTTCTATGTCCTTTGTTTCTATCCAAGGTTCCTTTGTTACAGTTCAGTCTCTTAACTATTATATTCATTCCATTGCAATCGTATTCTTTCAGCTAATGCTTTCATGAAGTTGGAAAAAAGAAATATTCACTTATTCTAAAATTGAGGTAAGTAAAATTAGTATCCTGGTATCCATTATTTCATCACTGTTCTTGTTTTTGCTTTATGATATCTTGTTAAGCATATCTTTCTGAGATTTCACTCAAGATGCTTGTAGTAGTATTTGGTTGATGAGTGCCATCTAATTTTTAGATTGTCATATCTTATTTTGTTTTGAAGTCATTTTATTGGTATAAGACAAAATTGGGATGAAGTCAGAATTTAATTCCGAGGGAGACCAAAATATATTTAAATAAAAATATTAGCACATAAATATCATTTTATTTAATCAATTTTTTTTTTAAAAATTATTAATTTAATAATTAATGTAAAAATATTAAAATTAATTTTAATTGCAGAAATATTATTATATTCAAATAACTATAAATTTTACTAGTAATTTAGTTAGCGATCGATCGAATTCTTAGTGTTTTTAATAAATAAAATTATAACGTTTAATGATTATTACATCAAATAGCTATTAAATTTAATATAATATTTTATTTTATTAAATAAAATAGCTCACTAGATAGAAATTTAAAAAAATATAAAATAAAAAATTTAGAGTTAAGAGATGTATTTTTAATATATTTTTATCTATTTAAAATATATACAGAGAAGAAAAAAAAAGTTATATGGGTATAAAAAATAAATTAAGTGAGAGGGATCATAACTATCTAAAACAAATCTGTTAAATTAATACTTAGGACTAATAAATAATATTAATAAATTGAGAAGGCCATAGTCACTTTCAGTCTTAATATAGTTTCGTCCCTGCACGCAGCCTCAATAAAAACATGTTGGAAGTGTTATGTGTCCGCAATTCATGTCCACTCGCTAGTTTGGCCCCGGAACCACACAAAAAATAAAAAAAAAAATCGTACAACCACACTAAAAACATGAGAGAAATGCTAAATATTCCTCCCCTTTAATATAAGTTGTTCATTCATTTGCACTTGTTTATTTTGACTTCTTGTATTAAGTTGTTCAACAAAGTTTATCAAAACTAATGTACTCACAACATAGAAAATTTTAATTTATATTCGTACTTTAAAAATACTATATAAATTTGTCAACACATTAATAATATATTGCCGACTAATCCATGCATAGTTTTTTTAATTTCATACTCTTAAAGTCTCGTTTGATTCGGATATAAATTTAAGAGGTATAAATTTTTTTATATGTGGAGTAGTTTGCTATTCTGGATAATCAAGTATAAAATTTAAATTGCGATTAGTTTAAAAGTTGGTATTCTCTGGAATAAAAAAAATTGTGTTTGGTTAAAATTATGGCATAATAGAGAATTGTGAAAAAAAATAATAGATTTTTTTATTAAAATGTCAACTTTGTCTTTATTTTATATATATATATATATATATATATATTATATATATATATATATATATATATATTATATATATAATTAATTTTAATTATTATAAATTAATATTAGTAAATAAAATTAGTAAACATTATTAGTAAACAAAATAAAAATAATTTAGCAAACATAATTTAGTAAACAAAATATAAAATTAGTAAACATAATTTTAATTATATTTTATATATATTTTTAGTAAATAATAATTAGTAAATAAAATTAGTAAATATATTAGTAACTAAAATTAGTAAATAGTATATTTTAGTAAATATAGTCTCAAAAGATAAGCTAAAGTAATTAAAAAAAAAAAAAAAAAAAAAAAGTCATTCATTGCCCTTAAGTACAAATTTTATTCCAAAGGGGTGGAATAGAGTGTTATTATGGAAAAACCGTTAAACAGAAAATATTTTAAACTTTTATTTCTAATTTTTTTTTTTTTTTTATTATTTTGCAAGGATGGGGATAAAGAAGAATTTTTTACTTTATTCCCCACCAATGTCCTTAAATGATATATCTAATTAATATTCAGAATTAGATTCAGTAAAATAAAATAAAAGAGCGATAT
>CM054932.1:3424660-3450318 GCA_029168755.2 Tillandsia fasciculata
GGTATTTGTTATCGAGTAAACTTTTCTTATGTATATTCCTTAAACAACAACTTATAATAGAAGTAAGATTTCAAATTAGAGATTCTGCTGTTAGTTCTCAATAGCTCATTTTTAGCTCCTGCTAAAACTAAAGCTTTAATCCGGTCGTTATCACTTATTACTGCTCTTTCAATTAGAACTGCTCCAGAATTTCTTCATGGATTGAAAAGCTAACAGCAGTAGGTAAATGTGGAAGAAAAATGACAGAAAAGGAAAGAGTTTGCTGATACATCCTGTTTTATTAAGGAAAAAATGCATATTAATTAGCTCAGATTGAATGTGAGGCAAAGAGATACATTGATGCCCTCGGATAGGTTTAGCTGGGGTTGATCTTTCTCTATTTCTATGACTCAAGTTCATCGTTTTTCCGTCGAATCCTTTTCTATGTCCTTTGTTTCTATCCAAGGTTCCTTTGTTACAGTTCAGTCTCTTAACTATTATATTCATTCCATTGCAATCGTATTCTTTCAGCTAATGCTTTCATGAAGTTGGAAAAAAGAAATATTCACTTATTCTAAAATTGAGGTATGTAAAATTAGTATCCTGGTATCCATTATTTCATCACTGTTCTTGTTTTTGCTTTATGAATATCTTGTTAAGCATATCTTTCTGAGATTTCACTCAAGATGCTTGTAGTAGTATTTGGTTGATGAGTGCCATCTAATTTTTAGATTGTCATATCTTATTTTGTTTTGAAGTCATTTTATTGGTATAAGACAAAATTGGGATGAAGTCAGAATTTAATTCCGAGGGAGACCAAAATATATTTAAATAAAAATATTAGCACATAAATATCATTTTATTTAATCAATTTTTTTTTTAAAAATTATTAATTTAATAATTAATGTAAAAATATTAAAATTAATTTTTAATTGCAGAAATATTATTATATTCAAATAACTATAAATTTTACTAAATCTAATAGTAATTTAGTTAGCGATCGATCGAATTCTTAGTGTTTTTAATAAATAAAATTATAACGTTTAATGATTATTACATCAAATAGCTATTAAATTTAATATAATATTTTATTTTATTAAATAAAATAGCTCACTAGATAGAAATTTAAAAAAATATAAAATAAAAAATTTAGAGTTAAGAGATGTATTTTTTAATATATTTTTATCTATTTAAAATATATACAGAGAAGAAAAAAAAAAGTTATATGGGTATAAAAAATAAATTAAGTGAGAGGGATCATAACTATCTAAAACAAATCTGTTAAATTAATACTTAGGACTAATAAATAATATTAATAAATTGAGAAGGCCATAGTCACTTTCAGTCTTAATATAGTTTCGTCCCTGCACGCAGCCTCAATAAAAACATGTTGGAAGTGTTATGTGTCCGCAATTCATGTCCACTCGCTAGTTTGGCCCCGGAACCACACAAAAAATAAAAAAAAAAAATCGTACAACCACACTAAAAACATGAGAGAAATGCTAAATATTCCTCCCCTTTAATATAAGTTGTTCATTCATTTGCACTTGTTTATTTTGACTTCTTGTATTAAGTTGTTCAACAAAGTTTATCAAAACTAATGTACTCACAAGTAGAAAATTTTAATTTAATTTTGTACTTTAAAAATACTATATAAATTTGTCAACACATTAATAATATATTGCCGACTAATCCATGCATAGTTTTTTTAATTTCATACTCTTAAAGTCTCGTTTGATTCGGATATAAATTTAAGAGGTATAAATTTTTTTATATGTGGAGTAGTTTGCTATTCTGGGATAATCAAGTATAAAATTTAAATTGCGATTAGTTTAAAAGTTGGTATTCTCTGGAATAAAAAAAATTGTGTTTGGTTAAAATTATGGCATAATAGAGAATTGTGAAAAAAAAATAATAGATTTTTTATTAAAATGTCAACTTTGTCTTTATTTATATATATATATATATATATATATATATATATATATATATATATATATATATATATAAAAATTAATTTTAATTATTATAAATTAATAATTAGTAAATAAAATTAGTAAACATTATTAGTAAACAAAATATAAAATAATTTAGCAAACATAATTTTAGTAAACAAAATATAAAATTAGTAAACATAATTTTAATTATATTTTATAGTATATTTTAGTAAATAATAATTAGTAAATAAAATTAGTAAATATAATTAGTAACTAAAATTAGTAAATAGTATATTTTAGTAAATATAGTCTCAAAAGATAAGCTAAAGTAATTAAAAAAAAAAAAAAAAAAAAAAATCATTCATTGCCCTTAAGTACAAATTTTATTCCAAAGGGGTGGAATAGAGTGTTATTATGGAAAAACCCGTTAAACAGAAAATATTTTAAACTTTTATTTCTAATTTTTTTTTTTTTTTATTATTTGGCAAGGATGGGGAAATAAAGAAAATTATTTTTACTTTATTCCCCAACCAATGTCCTTAAATGATATATCTAATTAATATTCAGAATTAGATTCAGTAAAATAAAATAAAAGAGCGATATAGAAACTGCTATTGTGACATCTTATACTTTTGTAACAAAAAAAAATATTATTTTGCCTGATCAATTATAGTTGGCTTTACTTTTGGTAACGAAATTTTGACTTGTAGGCACCGATCATGAAGGAGTTGGATGATGTGGATGAATTTGAACCATCTAATTTCAAATTGTACCAAATAAACAAGATTCACGTGGGTTTTCATTTTCTTCAATAAGTACTAAGATTTGGCCTCATTCAGCTAATTAATTAATTAATTAATTAATTAATTAAATTTATTTATTTATTTATTTATTATTTTTTTTTTTGTAAATGCTGGGAGGATCTGTTTGGTTCGAAAATAAGTTAACGATAATAAAAATTATTTTTATTATTCAGTATAATAAAATATATTATTTTGTGGGGATCAAAGTTTGTTATTTTTATAAAGATTATAAATTAAATTAAAATTAAATTATATTATAGCCATATAATATTATATATTATAATTAATTAATTTTGTTATAAAATTATTAATTGTACTTTATTAATTAATACATATAATTTATATGTAAATATTCTGATAAATTATACTTAATAATTTTAAATTCAAGTAGAATTTGAAAAAAAAAAATTGTTTTTATAATATTTTTTTATTAAATCATAATTTATAATAAATTATTTTTATTAAATCTTATAATAAATTATTTTATATTAAATTTATTTTTTTTACTATTTTTTACTATTTTATAAAATTAATTAAATTTACTTAATCATAATAGCACTATTTACAAACCAAACATAATTTTACTTTTATTTCTGATTATTTTGACACTACAACAAAATTATGGTATAGTGATATTTTTAAATATTTTTAAACTATAAAAAAAATATTACTGACAAAAATACGGTATTAGTATCGCTATATGTATAGTCGTTAGGGTGTATAACGACGCATTATTATAATGTGTTTCAAAAATATCTCTATAATTTAATTTTAAATATAAATAAAATATAAATAGGACACTTATACAAAAATATTATAAAAATATGTCTTTATATTCTAAATTTATTGTAGTGTGAAATAGTAAACTATGTTAGCAATAAAAAAAGTTATTTCGATATTCATTTAATAGATAGTAACACTTGCAACCTCAGCCAACGTTTTATTAACTGTGTTAGGATTTGATTAGATTTGTAGCTGAATCTTAGTTGGATTAAGATAATATTTAAATCTTAAAGAGATAAGTTTGTTAAGATTTAAATATTAATTAAAATAAAAATTTATTTCGACTAGGATTTTGATAGCCTTTGATGTAAGCTATAAATATAGCACATGTGTTATTATTTTAATGTGGTGTTAAGGAGGATATACCCACGATGGTGGTAATACCCATGGAGGTGGTGGGGGCTAGGATTTAGCCACACCCATGTAGTGGTATCTACACCCACGGTGGTGGTAACACCCAAGGAGGTGGTGGGGGCTAGGATTTAGCCACACCCATAGTCTTCTAGGTTTATAGAAGACGAGAGAAGGGAGTCTTCTAGGTTTATAGAAGATGAGAGAAGTGTGAGAGAGATTCAGGAGGTAGAAGAAAAGAGGAGTCGGTGTAATTCTTTTCTTAATTAATGAATCTTATTTCATCCGCATATTTTTGTTTTGGTTTTCGTCTCTTTGTGGTTGTGCTAATTCCAGTTATATTGAGAGGACGGATTTTTGGTAAAAATTCGATTTGACGTTTCCGCTGCGGAATCCCAACACTAGGCGGTACCGGTGTGGATTGCGGTACCGGAGCGGGTTGCGGATTCAGAGAATCTGGTACCGGGGCGAGTACCGGATTTTTCCAACAAACTGGGTCACCGTGCAATATTATTATATATTATTTTTAATTAGTATGACGTCATTAATTTTTAATTATTATTTTTTATTTTACTATATAGAAAATATATATTTATATTATTATTCTAGTATCATATATATATATATATATATATATATATATATATATATATATATATATATATATATATATATATATAGAGTTGGGCTGGAATGCTATTGATAGCACCAGCCCAACTTTGCCACCCATTTTATAGCCTTTGGATCACATTGAGATTTGTGAAAGCTATTTAATGAAAAGAAGAAAAAAGAAAAAGTAAAAAGAAAAAGTAAAAAATAAAAAACTTTTTCTTTTAATTAAAGAGCTTGCACGAATCTCAACCGATCCAAAGGCTATAAAATGGGTGGCAAAATTGAGCTGGTGCTATCAATAGCATTCCAGCCCAACTCTCTCTCTCTCTCTCTCTCTCTATATATATATATATATATATATATATATATATATATATATATATATATATATGAGTTGGGCTGGAATGCTATTGATAGCACCAGCCCAACTTTGCCACCCATTTTGTAGCCATTGGATCGCATTGAGATCTGTGGAGGCTCTTTAATGAAAAAAAGAGAAAAGAAAAAGTAAAAAGAAAAAGTAAAAAGTAAAAAGTTTTTCTTTTTAATTAAAGCACTTGCACGAATCTCAATGCAATCCAATGGTTACAAAATGGGTGGCAAAGTTGGGCTGGTGCTATCAATAGCATTCCAGCACAACTCTCTCTCTCTCTCTCTCTCTCTCTATATATATATATAATTATAAAATACTATTTTTAAATCAAATTAAGTAGATATAAGCTTCAAGTTTTACTTTTATATAAAACTAATATGTAATTAGCTAAATAAATTTTAAGTCAATAAATTTTAATATAACTTGATCATAAAAATCTAATTAGTGTTGATTAAAACCGGAAATGGTTCAAAATAGTTTTTTAAATTATTATTAGTTATATAGTCATTTTAGTCCCATATCTTCTATATATTTTTATAAAATTTTAAAAAATTCAAAATAAATTTATTTCTCTTATACTAAGAAGTAAAAAAAAAAAAGCCAAAATAAATACGTTTATCCTATCCTTTAATCTTCGTGCTTGATTATCACACTCGAAGAGAAAAATTTGGTATCATCACTGCATTTCGAAGTCTCTCGTACAATTGTGTTCAAGTATATATGTGGTCGAAATGGCTATGCAATAAGTAATTTTGATTGCATGATTGAGGACACGAGTCTACTAAAATTTAGCGAGTTTAATCGTCAAAATTAAAAGTTTTGGGGCCTTCTTATAAAAATACTAAAGTTACTCGAATTTTTGTACATTTTTTTCTAATATAATTAAAAAAATTTACTGGTACACTCTAAAAAAGATATATATATCTTACACCATCTATTTTGAAGTGAGATAAATTTTATTGATTACTTCGGAGTGACCAATAAAATACACACAAAAATATTATTGCGGACATATCCTATGCATCATAACTAGAGACAGATATTATCTTACAAGCAATACTATCCGTACACTTAAAATTCGGTGTACGATATATATTTCCCTCATCCCAGGTGGGAATTTATTTACTAGTCACTTTTACATGACTAGTAAAATTTATTCCATCATGAGATAGATGGGATGTAAGATGTTTACACAATTTGAAGTGTACTCGTTCTTTTTCTTATCTTACCAAAAAAAAATTTTGATGCACTTAAAAGTAGGTATATAATATTCACCTTATTCATCGAAAGATGGGATGAATTTTATCAATCACTTCGAAGCGACTAGTAACTTTTTCGTCGTCAGTAGCTGATACTGAAGTTTCGTTTTGTTTTAAGGATCCTAAACATTTAGCCATATTTTGTTTAGGCATTATTATACAGAAAATTAATTTGTTGTCTGCGCCTAGTTCACATGCGTGTCTTCCGCAGCACATTTATTATTATCCATCCATCTTATACTTTTAATCTAAGGATTCAATTTCTGATTAAAAAGGGGACATCCAAAGCATTTCTAGTTTTAATATGTAAAGGAGAGATATCAACATACATATGTTAACATCACTGCCTATATGCAGTAGGCCATTCCAATAGGAAAACCTGTGAGTGTGTCTAATCAAGTACTGTCCTATATATAGGGACTAGATGTCTCCTCTCCACCACTAATTAAATTCTTGCTTTTGTTCAACCATAAATAAAAATATTTTCTATTTTCTAAATGAATGGTTCAAATTAAATCTGATGTACAAAACTTTTATATATATATATATATATATATATATATATATTATAGTTGTATATTTTTTAAAAAATTTAAATATCTGTCAGAAATTAAAAAGATATCGGATCATAAAAGTTATTTTTATATATCTTTTTAATAAGAATTTTTTTATATAATAGAGTCTGATTATAAAAATTGTCACTATCTTTCGAATGAATGGTTAAATATTTAATATGTAGAATTTTTTTTTTTTGTGTGTGTACAGTATAGTGCAAATTTTTCTATATATATAACAGCTTCATTTCATATATTATGTAATGTAAAATTAATTTTATTATCATGTCTCTTCTCACTCTCTCATTGGATTTTCTTTCTCCTCTCTCTATGATCATCACCTGCCTCCTCTTCATCCTCTTCCTCTTGCTACTACTGCACCATTCCATAACACCAACCTTCTCCAAGAAGTCATGCCCTCCACCTTCTCCCCGCAGGCTCCCGATCGTCGGCAACCTCCACCAACTCGGGCCCCTCCCCCACCGCGCCCTCCGCGACATGTCTCGCAAGCACGGGCCTCTCCTGCTCCTCAAACTCGGCAGCGTCCCCTCCCTCTTCGCGTCCTCGGTCGACGCCGCGAGGGAGGTCTTGAAGACCCAAGACCACCTCTTCGCGAGCCGGCCTTCGTTGAGGGTGCCCACCACCATCTTCTACGACAACAAAGACGTCGCATTCGCACCCTACGGTGACTACTGGAGACAGGTGAAAAAGCTGAGTATTCTCCACCTCATGAGCTCCAAAATGGTCGACTCATTTAAGCACATAAGAGAGCAAGAAGTGGCCTTCGCGGTCGCGAAAATCGCGCGATCTTCTACGTCGCGTTCTACTATAAACATGAGCGAGCTTTTTGCCGCTCTAGCTAAGCATTTCATAAGTAGAGTTATTATAGGAAAACCCTCAAGAGAAGCAGAGTGGGATAGTGTTATACACTCGATGATCCAAGAGTGTTCCTTAATGATGGGTTCATTTCACGTTGGTGATTATTTTCCTACACTTTCTTGGCTCGGTAAGTTAACTGGGTTCGACGCCAAGTTGAAGACGACGTTTGCGATAGTGAGCGACATCCTTGATACGATCATCGAAGAGCGTCTCGCTCGATCGAGAGATTGCGGTGATCATGATCGTGATCGCGAGCCCGATTGCTTCGTCGACATCTTGCTCTCTACGGTGAAAGACAACACCATGAGCGTTTCCTTTGGCGAGGAGAACATCAAAGCTATTGTTACGGTAACATCGCTTAATTGGTTTAGTTAAATTACCGAAGATTTCTGCACCAGTAAATATTAGGATACAAAAATTACAACAATTAATTTTTATTTACTTTTATATTTTGATTTTGTGTAATTTACTTCACTGTCATTTAGAGCGAAGTTAATTATGGTGATTTATGAATATAGAGTAACGGGTGAATTTATAAATATGGGCCATATCGGGCATAATAGGTCAAAACAAAATGGTAAACAATTAATATTTATGTTCCAAGTTGGCCGAACATGTAGTAGTACTATTTTGTCGAATATTTACTTTGTATTCTCTATAGCTGCGTTTGGTTCGGAGATAAAAAAAATTTAATTATACCAGAAATAGGTAGAGTAAATTTGCGTTTGATTCGATTTAAGAGTTATATCGAATTTAGGAAAAATTATGTTTGATAAATTAAAAAAGAATAAAAAGAATAAGATGAATAAGAGAAAATTGTGTTTGGTTGGGAATAGAGGAATAAGAAGAATTGAGGAATTAATTATTTTGATTTACTAATTTGCCCTTTATGATATAATTTAAAATTAAATAAATTTATAATTTTATTCATCCTTATATTTAATTTAGATAAATATTAAAAAATTCAAATTATATTAACAATTAAATATTAAATTATAATATTAATATTTAATATTAAATATTAATATTTAATATTTATCTAAATATTAAATATTAATATTTTCTTTTTAATATTAATATTAAATATTTAATATTTAAATATTTAATATTTTCTTTATTTAATATTAATATTAATTAATATTAAATATTTAATATTATTTAAAATTTAATATTAAATCACTATTCCGCTATTCCGCCTGGGGTGGGAATTTTTAAACCCACCCCTTAGCGGGTTATACTGGAATAACCCGCTAAGAATGGGTTTAGCTATTCCCACCTCCTAAAATAGCGTTTGGGAATAAATGGGAGGGATAAGTGCTTATCCTCCCCTTAACCCACTAACCAAACGGGGGCATATGGGTTTTAATGGTCAAATCAAAATTTATTCAAAAAGTATTGTTTAAATAAAATTTTAAATTTATAATTTAAGGATAGAATTAGTGCAAGATTTTTTTGTATGGGAGAAAGTAATTTTGACATGGGCTAAATTTCAGTGGGATTTTAAGTGGACTATCTAATTTTTGAAAATTTTAATTTTACTATTAAACTTTTTTTATTTTTTTGATTAGAGCTTGCCAACAATATTAGAATATTAGAATATTGGATAATAAGATTAAAATTCTTAAAAATTAGATAGTGATCTCAAAATGATTCATAGTTTAGATAAATTTTGCACGTTTTTATCATAATTAAATACATAAATATGCAAGTGCACTAACTAACTCGGAATTGAGTAGTTTATATGTCCAACATCTTCTTAATTACTCTCTAATGTTGTTCTCATTACATTCACAATTGTAATTTTATGGAAACAGGACTTGTTTGGCGCGGGGACGGACTCGACGTACATAGTAATGGACTGGACGATGGCGGAGCTCATCCGAAACCCTAGTGCAATGAAGAAGCTCAAAGAAGAGATCAGAGGCATTGTAGGCTCGAACCCGACAGTACGCGAAGAAGACTTGGCTTCCATGCCCTACTTAAAGGCTGTGATAAAGGAAACCCTAAGACTGCACCCACCAGGCCCCTTACTAGTCCCCAGAGAGCTCATGCAGGATACCAAGATGCAAGGCTATGACATTCCTAAAAAAACTAGGGTTTTTGTCAATGTATGGGCTATAGGAAGAGACCCGGGAGTGTGGGAGGAGCCAGAAGAGTTTAAACCTGAGAGGTTCTTTGGTAATTCTATTCATTTCACTGGGCAAGATTATGAGCTTTTGCCATTTGGTGGGGGGAGGAGGGTGTGCCCTGGGATAGGGTTTGCAGTGGTGGTGATTGAACTGGCCCTTGCAAATGTTGTTCATAGGTTTGATTGGGAACTGCCCAATGAGATGAGTGGGGAGGAGTTGGATATGGAAGAGGTGTTTGGTCTCACTATGAGGAGGAAGAATAGTCTCCACCTTGTAGCTAAGCCTTGCTCCTTTTGAAGTATACTTTCCTACGCCTGTATAAGTCTCTTGCTCAAATCATGCTTTACTATTTAAGCGTATATGTAAGTACAAGCATAAATATGTACCTATGGGGACTTGATTGGAATAAATCAAGAGAATATCTAGCTGCAGGTGTTAGAGATTGCAAGTTGAAAATATGCGCATAATGTTATTATAGAAAATTGCAATTATTTAAAGGATTTTGCTTTTTTTAATTCAAGTAAAATATGAGTTAGTTAAGGGCCCCAAGTGTAGTACTCTTTGTGCAACTTTTTAAACATTAATTAGGATGAGGAAGTGAAAATAGTCGATAAAACTGATAAAACTAATAACCGGACTAATTGAGTTTACTCTTACTCTAAATTTGACCTATTTTAATTGGGAATATTGTTGGAACCAATAGGAATGTCACTAGATAGGGATATATAATTTTTTTTAAAAAAAATGGGACGAATTTATGATATATTAGGGTTTCACTATGTCACAAGAACATTAGTCATTTTCATTTGTACTAGGCCTAGAGTTTATTAGCTCTATTTCAATCTTTCGCATTCATCCTAGAGTTCATCGACTCTATTTCATAATTTTCATTTTTCATCTTAACCTAGAGTTTATTAACTCTAATACATTTTCCTTTAGCATAGGATACCCTTGGCTCCATGTTTTCTCTTTTCCACGTAACCTAGAGTACATAGACTCTGATTTGTATTTTTTCCTTTTTGCTTAGAGTTCCATTAACTCTATCTACATTTCACCTGAACCTAGAGCTCCTTGGCTCTATGTTGGAGGCTCTATTTGCAACCTTAGATTAATTTTCTAAGACATTAATGCCCCTCATTCTCTTAGAGTTCATTCTTAGGTTCCATGCCACTCGTTAAACTCTTAATCTAGGTTTTCTCCTAGTTTTATATCCATGCCAATTTGATCCGGTTTTCTCCTAAGTCATAATTCCATCATGCACTTGTAAGGTAAACCTTTCTTTAGGTTAATTTACATCAACTTTCTAGGGTTATACCCTAACATGAATACATCCAAATATATATTCTTTGCCATTTATACTCATGTAAGAATAACCTACAATAGATTTAACATAATCCCAACACACTACTCTACATGCTTACTAACATGCTTCTAGATCAGAAAGCAAAGGAAAAAGAAGAGAGATCACCCACTTTCGGAAAAACCCTCCACCTTTAAGTGTTCTTTACAAGAACTAGAGCTTAATCTCTTGTTCCTCAAGAAAAACCCATAAAACATGGGTTAGAAACCAAAAGAGATTATAAAAACCCTCTTTGGAGCTCAAAAATTCAAAACCCCTAAATTTTTCAAAAATCCTAAAAACTTACCTCTTGATTTCTTGCTCAATGGAGGTGTAAAGAGGTTTCTCTTCCTTCCAAGATGTTTCCCTAGCGATCCTCCTCCATTTCGTGGCCTTGAAGGAGATCAAAACCACCAAAAACCCTTCTCTTGAGGCTAGGGCTCCATCTCTTTTAGAGAGAGAAAGAGAGGAGAGAGAAAGTGAAAGAGAGAGTGAAAGGGAGCGTACTGTAGTTTGGGGAGGGTTTCTAAGCTTATAAGCATGGGCCCCAACGAAAAATTACAAAACTGCCCTTTTTAGAGCATTCTGCGCGCGACGGTCCGGACTGGATGCCCTCCGATCCGGACCCCGAACGTAGATTTTTCAGCACACCTGGCCAGTCCGGACTGGATGCCTCTGATCCGGATTGCCTAAAAATTTCAGCATTCCTGCACTTTTTTTTCTCTTATTTCTGCTCCGGAACTCCGATTTTCATTCCGTTTTCTCTCCAATTCAAATCTTACACAACCGAAACTCCTCCTACACATTTCCAACACTTCCAAAAACCTTTCATATTACAATTCTTATGATTATTTCACATCGAAATAAGCAAAACCTCAAAACACAATTATTCCTCAAATTTCTCCGTTTTCACTCTAGGAGGTCCTAAACCATACGGAATCATTCCGACATGCCCGGAATTCATTTCCAGCATACCCACAACCATTTTGATTGTTCCAGGATTGATTTTAACCAAATTTTCATTTCGGAACTTATTTTAAATTTCGACTTCAACTCACTTTTGGTCCGAACGCTTTCAACTTCGAACCAAACTTCCTCTAACTCTTTTTAAACGTATTTTTAAACACGTTTAGGACGTCCAATCCGCAATTTGTCATTTTAGCAAAATCCGGTGCACTACATGACCACCATTTCAGATCATTCAGGTGCTAGAATGTCGGGACGATCATGAAAGATTTTGCGATAGAGTTGTCCCTATTGTCAGCCACAGCTGACCAGTACTTCATTATCTTCAGAATGATATTATGATCATGTTCTAGTTATCTTGATTTGAGATTATGTTTATGTTTATGCTTACGGTTAAGTTTGTGGTTTAGTTGTTTAGAAATTTGCATATCTGATTGTTTATATACTTGTCTAGCCGAGCACGTATAGGGGAGACTCTGTCCGTGTGTATAGAGAATTTTCTATGCGTGTGGCGGTCTGCCCATGTCTTGAGTTACAAAGTTTAGACTCTGATTTAAAAAAAAATAATAATAATTGTAGTGTTTTTTGAAATTCGGGGCGTGACAACTTCTTCATGTCGCCACTACTGCTTCTATATTAGCGGCGACAATTATATGTCGCCACTATATCTTTACATTGGTGGCTACAATCGTTGTCGCCACCGAAATCCCTTTCTCTAGTAGTGTAAGCTGATAAATATCAAACTTAAAGATACCGTTTGGTTGTGGGATAAGAGAGAACTAGTTGTACTGAAAATAAGTATAAATGTGGGAATTAGCTGGAACTGTTATAAAAATATGTTTCGTATAATAATGGGGATAATGGGAAATAAGAGAAATAGAGAGTAGTAATGGTATGAAATGAGGAAATTACTCTTAATCATAATAGTTTTTTAAAATAAATAAAAATTATTCTGGTATGATTTTAAATATTTAATTTAAGATATTTATTAAAAAATGTATTAAAAGGTTTATTTTACTGTATATAAAAAAATTATTAAAAAATTTTAAAATTTTAAATTCTATATATTTTTAAAAAAATTAAAATTTTAAAATTTATAAATTTAAATATCTTAAAATTTAAAAATTTTTATTTTTTTTTAAAATAAATAAATAAATAGGTGGGGACAAGGTTGAAAAGCCCAACCTTGTCCCAACCAAAGGGAAACCCTTCAAAAAGCCTTTGGAGATTAAAGGAAGATATCCTTTTAATCCCCAAACCAAACACACCAAACACAAATGGAAAAAAGAAATTACCAAGGGAGGAGGTATATAGATTTTGAATTTTTGTTTAAAGTTTTACCAAACACAAATATGTGAATTCTCAACTTTTAACCGATATTTTTAAAACTCATGTTTGGTTGGGAGATAAAGGAGAGATAAGGAGGTTATCCCCCTCTTTATCTCTAAACAAAAAAAAAAAGGAGGTGGATTGTTATCCCCCTCTTAACGGGCTATTTCAGAATAACCCGTTAACGAGTGGGATAACAATTTTCCCCTTAGGTGGAAATAGGGTTGTTCCCATGCGGAAACAGCTTTATTTTTATTTATTTTTTTAAAAATATAAATTAAAATTTTAAAAATTTTAAAAATTCAAAATTTATAAAATTTTGAATTTAAGTTTTTTTATTTTATAAATTTTAAAATTTTAAAATTTAATTTTTTATAAATCTAAAAATTTTAAAAATTTTAAAAATTTATACAAATTTTTTATATACAAATTTTTAAATTTTTAAATTTTTATAAAATTTTTTAAATTTATACAAATTTAAAAATTAAAATTTTTGCATCCTCGAACATTTTCGAGATAATAAAAATTTAAATTTTTAAATTTTATAACTTTTTTAATTTTTAACTTTAATTTTTAATAAATTTATAAAATTTTAATATTTATTTATTTTAAAATTTATACAAATTTTTAAATTTTTAACTTTAATTTTTAATAAATTTAAAAAATTGAACGCTTTTATTTAAACGCTAAAATTTAAACTTTAATTTATACAAATATTAATTATTATTTAATTAATATTTTATATTAATTAATTAGATAAAATATTATTATCTTAAAATTATAATTACTCTTATTCTCACTATTTCAATCAAACTATCCAACCGCTATTTTTTTTATTTCCAACGACAATCCAATTTTCATCTAAACGCAAAATTGATTTTATTCCTACTTATTCCTGAACTTACACCTATCACAGGTATAAAAAAATTTATAATTTTTAAATTTATTCTCGAACCAAATATGACCATATTTGGTTGGGGGATAAAGAGAAAATAAAGGAGTTATCCCCTCTTTATCCCCCAAACACACACAAAAAAAAAAGGGGAGGATTTGTTATCCCCCCTCTCTTAACGGGCTATTCCGGAATAGCCCATTAAAGAGGGGGATAACAATTCCCCCTATGGGTGGGAACAAAATTTGTTCCCATTGAGGAACAACCTTATTTCCATCTTTTTTTTTTTAAAAAAAAAAAAATTTAAAATTAAAATTTATTAAATTTTAAATTTAAATTTTTTTATTTTATAAATTTTAAAATTTTTAACTTTAATTTTTTATAAAAATAACAATTTTAAAAAATTTAAAAATTTAAAAATTTAAAATTTTAAAATTTTAAAATTTATACAAATTTTGTATATATAAATTTTTATAGAATTTTTTTTAAATTTATGCAAATTTAAAAATTAAAATTTTTGCATCATCTTTTGCACATTTTTTGAAATAATTAAAATTTAAAATTTTAAATTTAGAGAAATTTTAAATTTTATAACTTTTAAAATTTTTAACTTTAATTTTTAGTAAATTTATAAATTTAATAAATTTTAAAACTTATTAATTTTAAAATTTTAAAATTTTTAACTTTAATTTTTAATAAATTAAAAAAAATTAAAAGGTATTATTTACTAAAATGTAAACTTTAATTTATACAAATATCAATTATTATTTAATTAATATTTTATATTAATTAATTAGATAAAATATTATTATTTTAAAATTATAATTACTTTTGTTCTTACTATTTTAATCTAAATATCCAAGCGCTATTTTTCTTATTCCAAAAAATAACCCTATTTATATCCAAACCAACCCACCACCCCCCCCCCCCCCCCCCCTCCAAAAAAAAGGATCATCCCTTTATTCCCACCCAAAAAAAAGGGGGGGGGGGGGGGGGGGGAATTGTTTTCCCCTTCCTTAACGGACTATTTCAGAATAGCCGTTAAGTAGGAGATAACAATTCCTCCTATGGGTAGGAACAAGGTTGTTCCCACTTTCCATCTTTAAAAAAAAAAAAAAAAAAAAATTAAAATTAAAATTTATAAAATTTTAAATTTATTTTTTTTATTTTATAAATTTAAAATTTTTAACTTTATTTTTTTTATAAATATAAAAATTTAAAAATTTAAAAATTTTAAATTTTAAATTTTATACAGAATTTTTATATACAAATTTTTAAATTTTTTATAGAAATTTTTTAATTTATACAAATTTAAAAAGTAAAATTTTTGCATACTGTTTTATACATTTTTTGAGATAATTAAAATTTAAAATTTTAAATTCAAAGAAATTTTAAATTTTATAACTTTTTAAATTTTTAACTTTAATTTTTAATAAATTAAAACAGTTAAACGATATTATTTACTAAAATATAAACTTTAATTTATACAAATATTAATTCTTATTTAATTAATATTTTATATTAATTAATTAGATAAAATATTATTATTTAAAATTATAATTACTCTTATTCTCACTATTCTAATCTAACTATCCAAATATTATTTTTTATCCTAAAAAACAACCTAATTTTAATCCAAACACAAAATCGATCTTTTTTATGCTTATTCCTGATCTTATAACTATCTCAGGGATAAAAAAATTTATACTTTAGTTACCGTTTGTGTGAGGACCCGAATCTCCGCAAGAGGATTAGAGGCCTAGGCTGTGTGTTGGATGTGTTTGTGCGTGAAGCGGACTCAAGAAAAGGACTCCGTGCGAAAATGGATCAAGGTTGCCTTTGGATGCCTTCGTCAAAAATTGAAATGAGTTTTGGATAAAACAGGGGCCGCTTTTGAATTCAGCGCGGAAAAACGATGAAAATCGACTATTTGGATGTATTTTTCTGAGTCCGGACACCCGAGAACGGATACCCAAAAGTTTTCTGTATTTTCGGGTGCACAGGAGGAGCCGTGGACCGCCGGGGTGCCACGTGGCGGAGCTGGATTGGCCGGCGCAGCGCGCGCGGTCCACGGAGTTGCGTGGCCGGGTGCATGGACCGGCGCGGGGACGCGTGGTGGCACGAGAGTGGCCGGCTCACGCGGCGCGGTCCACTCATCGCTGCAGGATGGCGCGGTCCATGGCAGGCGCTTGCGCGGGGCGCAGCAAGTGACGGCCTGGGATGTGGCGGCTGCGGATTGGGCTGGCCACTGTGCGGGTCGTGCGCGGCGTGGCGAGGGCAGGTGGCCATACCGCGCGGGGCAGGCGGGCGCACGCGGGCGCGGCCACGTGTCAGCGCGGGGTTGGCAGCGCCAACCACCCGCGGGCCACGCGGCGCAGCGTGGCTAGCTGGATTCGCTGTTTGCTTTTCGGGGCCACGTGGCGCGACGAGAGTGATTCGGGCGCTGATGGTTTGGGGAACTTTTTCGGGGTACTGTAGGCGCCTGAAAGATTCGGGCGCCCGAAAAGTGTCCCCCGACGTGTATTTTTCCCCTTGGATTTCAGCCTATAAATAGGCAGTAGATGCCTTTTGTGCGGAATTTTTGGATTTCTGGAGCCCCACTTTTTAGCAGAGCACTTCACCACTCTGTCCTCTACTCTCCGATGGATCTTGGAAATTTTTGGAGGCCATGGCATCGGCGTTTTCTGCGACACGGTGCATTTCGACGCTCCTTCGATTTTGGCTTCTATCGTCGCATTTTAGTCCGCGAGGTCCCCTGGACTACCCCGATAGAGTTTTGAGCCGATTTTTTGTGGCAGCGCGTTCACGAGAGGTACGCCTTCGATTTTCGTGTGGATCACTTCGCTTCGTTTCGAGTTTTGGTGGGGTTTTCGAGACATCTTTTGACCCTTTTTTTCTGCGACAATGTTTTGGATAGCGGAGCTTGTTAGATTTTTATCTTAGTGCCCGGCTGTCGGATTTCAGCTTTGAGGACTCGATCGACATCTACGCTTCGAGAGGAATGCAACCGTATTTTTATCGAAAATTTTAGAGGTAATTTCGAAGGTGATGTTTAAGCTTCTTTGGGACTGATTTTCGCAGACTTGTGTTTGTGAGGGAATTTGGCTTACCGTGATGTTTTGGGCGTATCTTGGCCTACAGGTGTCGGAATGAGGAGTATAAATACTCGATTTGCAGCTACTCATCGCGAGAATTGCAACCGTAATTTTTCTGGATTTTTCAGAGGACTGCATGCAGGTGAAAAATCTCCTTTTCTGTGTTGGCTTGCAAAACAGCAAATGCTGTTTAGGGTATTGATTGTGTTGTTGGCTGGGATGTTGGTTTGAGCAGAGGCTTGTGCGAATGAGTACCGAGGATACGGTTTCGGCGAATTTTGGTAGCGAGTGGCTACGCACTTCACCGACTTCAGCTTTGCCTGCAGAAAGTGATTCAGGTGGGTTGCTTCGTCTCTAGAACCGGTGAACGGTTCTCTAATTCTACATGATAGAATGCATGCATGTTTGTGTACCAACATATGGTTGAGATGTAAGCTTGGTAAGTGGTATTTGTTGAGAAATTGCAAGATATGATATTCATGTTATGCCTAATGAAAACTTGCAAGATTTAGATATCCATGATTATGATCAATGAAAGCTTACCTAAGGGATTGTTACCCACTGTGATTGATAGCATGCATGATTAAATGTACAATCTCTAGGATTGAGATGTAAGCATGAGGAATGGCCTAGATCATATGAATTGATGCTTACTCGACTTTATTGTACATATTTTGGTAGATTTGATACCTCACATGATGTTAAATGGATATGTTTATTTTATGCTAGAGGAGATAGAAAGCATGCTTATGAGAGATGAGATTTTCTATTTATGCTTTGTTTAATTACATGCTATTGTTAGAACTTGACCTAGCACCCCGTCATATGATGTATGTTTAACCAGACTGGTAGAGAACTTTCACTTGGGCTAGGTTCTTTTATGCTTTAGACATCCCACACCTGCATATTTTCTGGACTTAGTTTTTCCTCGCCCGGATAGTGGGCCGAGTAGTCAGGTTATGGTGGGACATTGTTGCACTCGTGCCTGGGGGCTGAGTGGAGTCTGGTAGCTGAGATTAGACCTGTACTAGTGTTGTGGGGAGTCGTTTGGGTAGACGGTGGTCCCGGGCCGTCGAGTATCTTCCGGTCAGTGTTGTTGGGAACCGTTTGGGTTGACGGTGGTCCCGGGTCGTAGAGTGTCGTTCGACCAGTTTTGTTAGCCCTGAGTTGTGGGTCGATCCCGGCTGTGCAGTATCTCCAGCCTGTGTGTTTAGCGTGGCGAGTTGGATGTTTCGTTTGGGTTCTTGGATGTTGTATCAAAGGTTATTGTATGATTCTATTTTTGGGAGATGGATATTGTATCATTTTTTCTAGTTGTACAGTGTTGGATTTGAGTTTTACAGCTTTTTATTTTAGAGCTTTGATATCTGTTTAGCTATACTAGATTTTTCTTTGCAGATTGACGCTTCGCCTATGCGGGATTTTCGTATATGTGGCGAATCTGTTGGTGAGTCCGGGTCACAGTTTCGACCCCGGGGCGTGATAGTTTGGTTGTGGGATACGAGAGAACTAGTTGTACCGGAGATAAATATAAATGTGGGAATTAGCTGAAACTGTCGTAAAAATATATTTGGTATGATAATGAAAAATAAAAGAAATAGAGAATAGTAATAGTATGAAACGACAAAATTATCCTTAACAATAATAATTTTTTAAAATAAATAAAAATTATACTTAATTTTAAATATTTAATTTAAGATATTTATTAAAAAATATATTAAAATTTATATTTTATTGTATATAAAAAATTATTAAAAAATTTTAAAATTTTAACATTTATAAATTTTTTTACAAAATAAAATTTATAAATTTATAAATTTAAATATCTTAAAATTTAAAATTTTTTAATTTTTTTTTTAAAAAAAATAGATGGAGACGAGGTTGAAGAAGGAGAACAGCTGTTTCTCCCCTTAAAAAAACATTTGAAAATTTTAAAATATATTTTTTTTAATTTTCAAACCAAACACACTCTTTAAATTTATTTCTGAATCAAACGAATCTTTTAAAAAATACCATAACCAAATAGTTGAAATATGCACATGCATCTAAAATTTATTGAGATATTAAAGAATAGCGTATATACGTGTTGGTTCTCCACAGAGCCAACAAAAATTTGCCCGCGAATATCTCACCAATGTCGACGGGAGTATCAAAAAACCATCACTTATCAAATATTTTTTTGGTGGAGTTGTGACCCAAAATTCCACTTTGGGTTGAAATTTTAAATCTGTGGAATCTTTGTAAACCTCATTTTTTCTATAAAAGGGAGTTGGGAATAAACTATACCGACATACTTGGTCAAAGGATTGTAAAAGAATATGGATTGTGCAATGAGCTAAAATTTTGATATATGATTGGTATTCGTAATTTTAAATTTAAACTCTAATTTACTTTATATTTATTTTGGCTAAATTTATTTTTAAAAAATAAACGAAGAAGATACCTGACTATTTTTTTTCTCTTATATATATATATATATATATATATATATATATATATATATATATAGAACTTATCTGGATTTTGGACTATTTTAATTGGATGATCTAATTTTTTATAATTTTTATATTACTATTTGTTTGATTTGATTCAGTTAACAGTATTTTGATTTTAAAAATTTGAATATGTCGTTTATATGTATAAGTTTCGATCGTATACTTTATATAATCCTTGCAATTAAAAAATTATTAAAATAAATAAATAATTTAATTTTTTTTTTAAGTTCTCAAACTATCGTTGACTTATTCAAGTTAAAAAATTAAAAATTTAGACAGTAAAATTAAAATTTAAAAAAACGATTCAAGATGGTCTATAGTACTTCAAGTAAGTTTTGAATATTTTTGTCAAATTTTTTTTTTTAAAAAAAAGATTGGAGAGATTACAATCTTTATTAATTTTATAAAAAAACTAGTATTTTTTATTTTCCAATCTTTTTTCAGAAAAATTAATTAGAAACATTAATTTTTTATAAAATTTGAAAAAACAAAAACTTTCAAAAATGTTAATTTTCCTTTGAATCAAAGGAGCAAAAAAGATAAAAGAAAATTTCTCCACGACAAATTATTATTATTATTATTATTTTTTTTTAAAAAAAATACCTTTTAAAGTAAGAAAATTTTCCTTTTTTCTCTATTTTTCAATGTTTTTTTTTTTTTTTTTCCCCTATAATAAAGCACACACCGCCCACTGCTCACCACCCAACTCTCACGAGTAGAGTGACCGTGAAAGAAAAAAAGAAAGAAAGAATATGTATCCGCTCCAATACTTGTTTCCTGCTCTTCCTCTACAACTCACTCCAACCTTTTCCATTCTCCTTCTCATTCTCCTCCTCTTGTACATTGTTGTAACCACAAATCTAAGTAGAAGCACCCTCCCTCCATCCCCATGGAAGCTCCCTTTCATAGGCAACCTCCACCAGTTGGCCGGCCCCCTTCCGCACCGCTCGCTCCGCTGCCTGTCGGCGCAGCACGGCCCCGTGATGCTCCTCCGGCTGGGCCGCGTCCCGACCCTCGTCGTCTCGTCTGCAGAGGCCGCCCGGGAGATCATGCAATCGCAGGACGCCATCTTTGCCAACCGCCCCTCTCTCAAGGTGTTTTTTTTTTTTTTTTTTTTTTTTTTTTTTAGATAGTGTTGTAACATTTTATTATTAATTGTATTATTAATTTTATTTAACCTATACATATGTAATTAGTGGAGTTATAACTCCTTTACTAATGGTTTGATTCCTATAACCTATTCATAATAGTAAATTCACTCGTAATATATAGGTATGTAAAATCTATAAATAGAGAGCTAATTCACTTTCTTGAGACACACAAAAAATAAAAAAAAGATTAAAAAAAAAAATAAAAAATTATACTACTTAAGAGAGAAAGTGGTAAAAAAAAAAGGTGTTCTTTTTAGTGGAGCTTTGGGCTTATCTACTTGTGCAGAGTTGGTGAAGCCACATGACGAGAGTCGAGCCGTTGTATTCTGGAGGGGACAAGTCAGTGTTCTGCTGCATCGGTTTGAAAACTTTACCTACCGCAGAGAGCTCGAATCTCCTTAAAGAGAGCGAGATATCCGTGCCTCGGCTTAATCAACTCGTTGATACTTTTCATATATTTCTTGTAGTCTAACCTCTATTTTGTATATTTACACCAACAGATAGCATACTATTCACTTCATTCATACGGTATTGTCGTCGTCGTCTGAATATAAATGACCTGGTGTTGTCTTCATGCAGGTGCCAACACAGCTCCTGTACGGCTGCACCGACGTGGCGTTCGCGCCGCACGGCGACTACTGGCGCTGCGCGAGGAAGGCCTGCGTCCGCCATCTCCTGGGCCCGAAACAGGTCCACTCCTACCGGCTCGTGCGAGAGCAGGAGGTGCACCGCATGATCCAAAGCATCACTGATCATCTAAACTCACCATCTTGTGTTCCCTCTCCTTCCTCTAGTCATGGGGTGGTGCCCATCAAATTAAGTGAGGTTCTGAGCTCCTTCGCAAAAGGAGTGATTAGTAGGATAGTGTTGGGGAGGTGCACGAGAGATAACGAACGGTGGAGCCACGATGTGGACGTGTTGGTGGAGGAGTGCAATGAGTTGCTCGGGAGCTTCCACGTGGGGGATTATTTTCCATTTTTGGGATGGTGGGGATGCATCAATGGGTTGGATAGAAGAGTCAGTGAGGCCTTTAAGAGGATTGATGGGATTCTTGAGGAGGTGATTGTGGGGAGAAGAAGAGAATTAATGAGTGGGGATGATGGATGTTTTGTTGATGTATTGCTTGGGCTCCACAATAATTATGATCATACGAAAGGAGGAGAAGGAGAGCTCTCATTTAGCAAGGATAATATTAAGGCACTGTTAGAGGTAATCTCTTTTTTAATCTTTAAATATATAAAGTTATTTTTGGCATATTTTGTTCAGAGCAATTATTACGTACTGTATCCATATACATATTTTTTAATACTTTGCTAACATGCTAAGTTGGAGGACATATCTTAATTTATGGGATGATTCTTTTGATTTACAAAAAATATAATAAAATTTAGGCTAAATTACAGAAAACCCCCCTATCATATCCCGCTTTTCCACTTTACCCCCCTGTCAAGTCGACAATCTGCCCCCTCGTAATTATCGAATTGTGCAATAACCCCCCCCGCCGTCAGTTGACCGTCAGTTGACCGTCAGTTTTTTAAAAATATAATTTTTATACCCAAAATACCCTTGGAAAATATTCATAAAAAAAAAAAAAAAAAAAAAAAAAAAAAAAAAAAAAAAAAAAAAAACAGGACTTCGGAATAAAAAAAAAAAAAAAAAAAAAACTTCGGAAAAGAAAAAAAAAAAAATAGGAGGGCATTTTCGTCAATTTACCATTTCCGTTAACGGCGTACCCTTCTAAAGACATTTCTGAAATTACGAGGGGGCAGATTGTCGACTTATAAATGACAGGGGGGGTAAAGTGGAAAAAGCGGGATATTAGAGGGGGTTTTCTGTAATTTAGCCTAAAATTTATGGACAGAATGATTATTATAGCAATATATAAGACTTATAGAAAACTGTCACCCAAGCTTTAATTAAGCTTTTAAATTAAAAATTATAAAATTAGACTTAAAAATTGTAAAATTAATTAATCATTTCTAACGCAAACAGTAAAAAAAAAAAAAAAAATTATGATTGATATTCGAAATCTAATTACTTTACATTTTCAGTACATTTCAAAATAAATAACATATTATTATTATTATTATTATTATTATTATTTTGTAAAACTAGTATATATATATATATATATATATAATCCGATTACTATACTATATATTGGTGTTATCAAGCTTTTTACTTTAGATTAAGCTCTTTGATCATTTTCATCTATTAAATTTTACTATTTCTCCAACCACCTATTAAACCCAAGTGAATCACTATCATCTCAACCACACATCTTTTAATTTAAGGATTAAAAACTTAATAACACCAATAAATTCATACTATTAATAGTATTACAGCCTACCCCTCCCCCTCTCTCTCTCTCTCTCTCTCTCTCTCTCTCTCTCTCTCTATATATATATATATATATATATATATATATATATATAGAATAATTTCCTGTGTAACCCTGAAATCTGAAGAAATATCTGATTTACCCCTCTTATTTTTTTTCTTTTTAATATACCCTTCATACGTTCCACTGTTATTGAAAATACTCCTACCGTTTCCCTTTGTTAAGTTAACTAGGGTTAAACTAGAGTTAAATAATAATCGGAGTTGAAAACTATCAGATATATCTATTTTGCCCGGGTTTAGGGTTTAGGGTTTAGGGTTTATGATTTTTTAGGGTTTTAGGGTTTAGGGTTTAGGATTTTAGGGTTTAGGGTTTAGGGTTTTTTAGGGTTCTAGGGTTTAGGGTTAGGGTTTAGGGTTTTAGGATTTTTTTAGGGTTTTAGGGTTTAGGGTTTAGGGTTTTAGGGTTTAGAGTTTAGGGTTTTAGGTTTAGGGTTTAGGGTTTAGGGTTTAGGATATATTTGAAAGGGTAAAATAGTAATTACACACAGATAACGGCAGTTCCAAATGGTACACTAATAGAGTTTAACTTCAGGGGTATTTTGGAAAGAAGTTGGAACGTACGAAGGATAGTTTTAATATTAGCTTTCTAAGAGAGGTAAATATGAAAACAGAAAAAATTTTAGGAGTATATAGGAAATTGCCCATATATATATATATATATATATATATATATATATATATATATATATATATATATATATATAATTTCTGTAGTTATTTTTTCACGAAAAAATTTTACAGCATGCAAGTTTGAATTCATTATGTTGAATTACTATTTACTGCATCCCTATTTCAATTTACCATTTCTATTATTGCTTGATGATATTAATTTTATATGTAGGGTTATCTTTTCTACCCAAGTATCTTTGCAAAGAACAAAAAAAAAGAAAAGTTTTTATATGTTGGTGATAACCTTATCCTTCTTTCTTCTTCTACATTTACTACACGCATCTAAGTGAAAAAAAATTATGATAACCATTTTCACTACTTTAGACCAAACAAAATTAATATTGCAAATTAGATTAATTTCCTTTTAAAGATTCGATTAAGCTTTGTCAATCCAAACAAAACTCAACCTATTTGAAATGTAAACCCTTGTTTAACCTACTCCAACAACCTCTCATAAATATTCTCACAAATATGAATTGCTACAGGATAAGATTATTAAGGCTTCCATTTTAAGTAATGAGAGTACTACTAATTATTCTGAAAAATGCTAAGTGTATACCCTATTTAAAATATACGTCTGCTGATCAATTATTATTTGAAAATTCAAAAGGAGTTGACCGGTCAAACTGCTTAGAATCTAACCTAATCTCTAGGCCGGTTCTGTTTGACCCATAAAACTGAAAAGCTTTAAAATCCGTGTTGACCCGTTTGCACAGACAATTCAAATAGTAAATCATTGAATGGAACCGACTTTAATTGAACTAATCATAACTAGGGGTGTCAACGAGCCGAACACGAGCGAGCTGGGGTCGGCTCGTGAACACGAGCTGGCTCGTTTAAATATCAAGCTGAAAAATTCGGCTCGTGTTCGGCTCGTTTATTAACGAGCCGAACACGAACTGGCTCGCGAACAACAAGTTTGATTTTCATTCCTACTATTAGATGGAAAATTGAAAAAAAATTAAAAAATTAAAATTTTAATCTAATAATTAAAATTCATAAAAAAATAATAGCCTAAAATCTAAATAGTAAAGTTTATATATATATATATATATATATATATATATATATATATATATATAATAGTAAAGTTTATATATATATATATATATATATATATATATATATATATATATATATATATATATATATATATATATATATGGAATAATTGCATGTGTAATCTTGAAATCTGAAGAAATATCTGATTTACCCCTCTTATTTTTTTTCTTTCTAATATACCCTTCATACGTTCCACCGTTATTAAAAATACCCCTCCTTTGTTAAGTTAACTAGGGTTAAACTAGAGTTAAATAATAATCGGAGTTGAAAACTATCAGATATACCTATTTTGCCCGGGTTTAGGGTTTAGGGTTTAGGGTTTAGGATTTTTTAGGATTTTAGGGTTTAGGGTTTAGGGTTTAGGGTTTTTTAGGGTTCTAGGGTTTAGGGTTTAGGGTGTAGGGTTTAGGTTTAGGGTTAGAATTTTTTAGGGTTTTAGGGTTTTAGGGTTTAGGGGTTTAGGGTTTTAGGTTTAGGGTTTAGGGTATATTGAAAGGGCAAAATAGTAATTACACACAGATAACGGCAGTTCCAAACGGTACACTCACAGAGTTTAATTTCAGGGGTATTTTGGAAAGAAGTTGGAAGTAAGAAGGGT
>CM054932.1:3450418-3472918 GCA_029168755.2 Tillandsia fasciculata
GTTTTGGGGCAAGGGCACTGGTCTCTCGGAACTTTCGAACTGTTCGCTAATTTCAGTTGTTTTCTAAATCTGAGAGTTGGGGATTGATGACCTTCCTACTGGTGGGGCTCTTTCTTTTTCTGGTTAAGTTTTGTAGCGTAATTCGAATAGTTTGGAGGCGTAGAGTTGGCTGTTCTTCTTTAGTCCTCGGTGTTTTGGAATTCCTGAGTTTTCCGCGGTTGGACGCGCTTTGTGGAGAGTTTGTAGCGACTGGGGAGTTGGAGTTTGTGTGTTGGAGGCTTACCTTTGGGCTTGGAGACTCCCTTTTGAGCTGTGTTTGTTTCGAGGACGAAACTTTCTTTTAGTGGGGGAGGATGTGAGGACCCGATCCCCACGACAGGGTTTACTGTTGGTTTGGAGGCTTTGGGTGTGTGGGTGTGCGTGTCGGGCTCCAGATTTGAGTTTCTGGTGAAATTGGGCTTGTTTCTTTCTCTGAGAGTCCATTTTGGTTGTATGAGGTGTTTGCGCGCTTATTGGAGCCAAGAATGGACCCGGAACAGAAATTGGATCAAGTTTACTTTTCCGGGGAAATTTGGAAAATTTTAGAAGCGGAATTTGGCCGAACGGACCTCGGATTTGGATTCAGCGCGCGAAAACGAGCAAAATGGACTATTTACTTGAATTTTTCGGAGCCCGGACGCGAAAACACGGAAATCGAGGCATGGGGTACTGTTCCGGCGGCCGGGGAGGCGCCGGCGGCGGCCGGCGCGCGGCGGAGCGCGGCGGAGCGCGGCGGGCAGGCGGCGGAGCGGCGCGGGCAGCGGCAGCGGCGCGGGCAGCGCGCGCGGGGCCGCGCGGCAGGCGCGCGGTCCACCGCGGGGTCGTGCACCGTACGGATGGGACACGTGGCATCCTCCTGGTTGGTGCGGTGTCAGCACGCGCGGTCCACGGAATTTTGGCTTGGGTGCACGGTGAACCGAGGGACACGTGGCGTTGTGTGGTTGGCGGGTTCTGGTGCACCCGGTCCACACGGCGGCGGCGGCTGAGGCGGTGCCTCGGGGCGCGTGCCCGACCCGGGTCCGGCGCCGGCGCGGGCCGCGCACGTCGCGCGACGTGCGCGTTGACCAGGGTCGGCGTGGGGGCGCCACGTGGCGCCCCGTGGTTGGTCCGGCGCACGGTGCACGATCCTGGTCGGGACACGTGCGCCTCGTGATTCGTCGGGGTTGCGCCGGGTGCAGGAGGCGGTACGGCAGGACACGTGGCGGCTGAGAGAGATTCGGGCGCGCACAGTAACGGGCCGGCCCGTTACTGTAGCCGCCCGAAAACTTTCGGGCGCCCGAAAGTTGGGCCCGAAAGTGAGGAGTTGGCTTTTTGGGCTGCTTTTCCTTGGGGGCCTATAAATAGGTCACTTGGGCCGCATTTTTGAGCCCTTTCCGAGAAGAATTAGCCAATGCCCCTTTACCAAAGTTCTTCCTCTTCCTCTTGGAATCTCCTGGTGAAGTTTCAGATAATCTGGAAGCCGCGACGACTGTGTCTTCTACCTCGAAGTGCGGAGCGACGGATTTCTGTTGAAGGCCCAATATCGTCGCATTTCGGTCTAAAATTTCCACAGAGCTACCCCGACATCCGATTTCAGCGATTTTTGCGGCGTTGGATTCACGAGAGGTAAATCTTCGACTTTCGTGTTGAGTGTTTTGCCTGGATTTGGGTTTTGGCACGGATTTCGAGGCATTACTGAGCCGCTGTTTTGTTGTGAGATTTCTGGACAGCACTCACTTCGCGGATTTTTATCTCCTCATCCGGACATCGGAATTCGACGATTCAAGAGCCTATCGACATCTACACTTCGCGAGGATCGTCGTGATATTTTTATTGGGATTTTAGAAAATTTATTTTCAGGTGAAATTTTCGTGTGAACAGGAACTATGCTTGCAGATTTTGGAATAGCGATTTTATGTGTGATTTGGTTGTAATTGTGAGTTGTGGTTGTACCCAGGACATTGTAAGCACCACTATGGTGCTCTTTGCTTAGTGGACTCGGAGTTTTATCAGTTCTGGGCTTGTTATCTGTATCATCCTGGACAGTTAGCGCGGTCAGGTGGGTGATCCTGCTTTCAATACCTATGGACTGCACTCTAATTCTATGATTATTAAGTGCATGCATGATAGTATATGAGCTGTTTAATCTGTGCAAATTGAATGTTAGTACCCCCAGTTGACAGTTTTAAATCTGATGACCTCATTGAACCACTTGCAGTATTTGAACTCTTACAGCAGGAAAACTCAACTTAGCTTTATTGTCAGTAAATATTTATTCATGCACGATTAGACTACAGAAAATGTGAACATGTATTTAGATTTGCTCATCACCTTAGCTTTTCCCCAGTGGTTGTACCTTGTCGTTCTGACATTGTGATTCTTTCCCGGGTCACGGGTTGGGAGGTTTAGTAGCTATGATGCATTGTACTCGTGTCTGGGGACCGAGTAGTGTTGGTAGCAGTCTGTAGGTTGTTCATCATTGAGATAGTGATAGTGATAGTGATAGGGACAGTGGATCTGGGATCTTTGGGACATGGTCATAGTGACAGTGTGGATTTTAGCCAGTGAGTGAGACAGTGATTGGATCATAGCCTGCATGTGCCACCTTTGTGCTGGACAGTATTGCGCAGTTGTTTGACTCGAGCGGGTCGCTCCCCTCGAGTGCCACTCCGGAGTAGGCGAGACCGGGTTGTAGTACCGGCTTGAGATTGAGCTATGTACCGGGTTGGAGTACCGGACATACCTACAGTAGTAGGTAGGCGCAGGTTTGACTGAGACCCGTTGTGGCAGTCAGTTTGGATTGGGTATTCTGAGTTGAGTGTCAGTCGTGGCATATCGTCTATCGTTCCTCCCCTGAGCATTGTAGATAGGGGCATAGTAGCAGTAGATGTTTACTTTCCAGCTTTTCATTCTGCATTTCTTTTGTTACTTTTATCTCTAGTAGACTTAGTGGGCAGACCGTCGGGCTTGTTGGCGGCACCCACTGAGAACTACTGTGGGAGGTAGTTCTCACACCCGTCGTGGTGTCTTTTCCCCAGGGACTTCCAGCTCCAGTTCCTGCGGTGCCTGTTGCTGATCCTGCTCTTTCAGATCGAGGTAAGGGAGTCGCGAGATAGATCCCTTCCCCCTTCAGCTTCAGTGTAGCATAGAGGTACCCCTATATTTTGGTTGTGTCATGTTTGAGAGATTATGTAGTGAGGTATCGAGTTGTACTTTTCTGCTTTCTTTGAGAGACTTTTGTATTTTGGTGAGGAAATGTTGTATATATTGTGAGAGGCTGTTCTATTTTCTGTTCATAGTTAGTTTTCTTTACTGCTCTGATATCTGTTAGTATAGTAATCTATTTTTGCAGGTTAGACGCTACGTCTCTACGGGGCTTCCTGTAGGGGCGGCGGATCTGTTGGCGAGCCCGGGGTACAGTTCTGACCCCGGGGCGTGACACACAGCAGGGCTCGGGAAATGGGCTAAAGGCCCAAGAATCCGGCCTATTTATAGGCCTCCACCAAAAAAACCCCAAAATCCAAGTTTATTGGGCTTTCGGGCCCAACATTCGGGCGCCCGTTGCGATTCGGGCGGCTACAGTGCCCGAATCCCCGCGCCCCGGCCCGGCCCGCGATGAGAGCCCGGATCCACTTGGCTCCGACGCGTGTCCCGAACAGCGGACAGTGCGTGCGGAGCTAATAGGCTCACGCCACTTGCCCCGACCGCGGATCGTTGGGCGGTGGCGCCCGCCAATCGCAGGGCGCCACGTGGCGCCCCCCACGTTGGCGGTCACCTGCCCCACCTGGCCCGCCTGCTCCACCGTACACCTGCACCCGTGCCGCGAGGACCGCGCGTTCATGTTCCCGCCAATCCGGCGCCGCTACGTGGCCCGCCCCGGTCCACTGCACCCACCGCGCGCGCCAATGGATCGCGCCGCGAGAGCCCGCCAACCAGGAGCTGCCACGTGTCCCCGCGCCCAAACCATGCTCCAGCGCAACTCTCTATGGACCGCGCCGCGTGCGCCGCCAATCAAAGGCCGCCACGTGGCATCCCAGCCAGTCCACGGCTTCCCCCGTGCACCAAAATGCACAGAAAACTTCTGGGTGTCCCTTTTTGGGCATCCGGACTCCGAAAAACACAATAAATATCTGATTTTCGACGTTTTTTCCGTGCTGAATCCAAATCCGACATCGGATTAGCCTGAAGCCCTTTCTAAAATCCGACAAAAACAGCCGGAAGGCAGCTCAATCCAGAAGCCTCACAAAGTCCGTCCGACGTGTCCAATTGACCGCATTGCGGGTCCGACACACCAATAATAAGTGTTCCACAATGGGTCATGGGAAAGTTGCACGGGGGATCGGGGTCACCACAACAACTCTATCGCGATAGCTCACTGAATCGTCCCGACATCTCAGCACCTGAATGACCTGAAATGGTCACCCAAAAGGTGTGAGATATAACAACAATGTATCCCACTGGGCACGACGGGCTGAGAAATAGCAAGTTGTACATACCGAATACTGTAATAAGCGGATAGCAAAATGAGATATGATCTATAAGATAAATCATGCTGAAAAAAAATTAGTACTCATGAAGTAAGCTGAATATACTATAACTGGCACTCAGACGATCCCGGTCATCTCAAAGTACATAGATAAAGATCATGCAATAACACAGAGGAGGTATGATAATCCATGAATATCAAAGCGGTAAAACAAAAAGTACAAACAATCATGTGCCAGTCATACTAATAATGCTGAAGTAACAATGCAAATCATGCATCAATGCTAGAATTGAAATACCCAATCAATGCCGTCATAGGTCACAAGGACTTGGACCAATGCCAAAGCCGGCACGTTCGGCTGACATATAACCTGGCACCATCGGTGCACTAAGGGGCACACGTGTCGCCACAATCGTCCACCATATTCAGTCTGGGGCTCACGGTCGTCACTATCGACCACTTCACCGGTAAAAACACCAATATAGGAATCAATCCACAGGCGTACGTGAAATGAATAGCTAGTGCTATGGCAATCATAATGCTGATACTAGCTCAAGCTCGTGGTCCAAAGACCGAACAATCGGCAACAAGCCGGAAAATCCCTGTCGGGATGTTGAAAGCTGTAATCTCAACTGATGTTGTATAACTGAAGCTATATCTGTCACGCCCTGAGTTTCGAAAAGAAGGCTAATTTTTTTTTTTTTTTTTTTTTTTTTTTTTTTTTTTTTTTTTTTTTTTTTTTTTTTTTTTTTTTTTTTTTCAGAGTTTTAAAGCAATACAAGACATGAGCAGATCGCCACATATATAGAAAAATTCTCTGTTTCCTTGGACACAGCCTTTCCTATACATGCACGGCAAGACACTTACAACCAATATCAGAGTATTTAAACTACGCATCCAACTACATAATCAATTAGCCATTTAAAACATTATTACAATTATCATTTACATAAATACATGATATGCGGAAAATAAATAAACTGGCGACAAAGGGTCAGTGCTATCGCGACAGCCTCACCAACACGTCCCGATCTCACCACCCGACGGACCTGAAATGTTGGTTACCCAAAGGGTTGAGATACAACATACAATGTATCTCAGTGGGCACGACGGGCAGAGAAATAGCTAATCATACCTACTGGTATACAATAATCAGCGATAGTAAAATCAGTAGATAAGGCAGATATAACAGGCTGTTAACTGAATAATCATGATACAGTGCTGAGCATATCAAGTTACTGAATACTAAAGTAAGAGCATGCTGATATGATACTGAATAAAGACACTGAGCAAGTCACAAGAGTACAATTACTAAGCATGCTAGTAGGTAAACAATGCATCAATAGTAGAATAACCAAATATCCAATCAAAGCCACCATATTGGTCAACAAGACCTAAGGGAAAACGCCGAACCTGGCACTAACCTGGCTGACATACCCCGGCACCCTCGGGCACTAACCTGGGGGTCAACACCCCGGCACCCTTGGGCACTAACCTGGGGGTCACGGGTCCATCCTCTGTCACGCCCCGGGGGTTTAATAAGCGAAAAACGTGTACATTTTTTTTTTTTTTTTTTCAGAACACCAGTCAGTCACGTGCACAGATCCGCCACATACGCGAGTGTCCTCGACGAACCAAATAGAGCGACCCTTGCGTATGCATGCATAGGATAAAACAACTATTCTGTAACCACACCAGTCAATGATGAAAGGAAAAGGAAAAACAAAAATAGTAAACATACAATTATCCAAGAGGGCCACCAAAATTTTGAAATGATAAATCCACGGATTGTAAAACGGTGCCCACACGACACCTAATTTTTAAATTATTTTCGCAATCTCTTTCTTTGATTTAAAAATTGGCCGTACCAACAGGTAATAGGAAAAACTGTTCATCCACAAAAAACATAACACAATCCCAACATCCACCATAAGTATCACACGCACGTAAGCTAACTAACCGAAATAATCAAATCATGATAAAGAAAAAGTCACCAGCCCAAAACGATGCTAAAGTCCTTTAGTCGCAGCCTCACCGTTGTCCTAGATCCCACCCCCGACCGAACCTGTCACAGTGTAGAAAGTCAGTGACACAAAGAGTAAGAGGTAAAACATAAAAAGTGTAAGATGCTATAAAAGACTGAGAATAAGGCAAACCGAAAGACTAGAGCACCCACACTCCCCATCGAGTAGTCAACCGTAACCCCCTGCAAACCGAAACAGAGCACCTGCTAAAACGGTCCAAAGACCTCAGGCAAAAGAAAACACCTTGCTCTCAACTTGGTGCTTTTAACCCCCCCACGGCACTTGTGCAGCACCGTAAGTAACCACAATGGGTCCCACTACGTCACCTTGTGGGGTTCACGGGTCAACGTACCACCTCTCCGGAAAAGTATACCGACGCGGTGGCCAAACCGCTGGTGTGCGTGCAAGCATCCATGAGCATAAAACCAAAGTCAACGTGTATCATAGAGCACCGCGACGCTCAGTCGCAACAGATAATAATGATAAGAATTCTTATGCGTAATAGAGGTTAGTCAAGATTCAAAGCCGCAATTACTTTACTCTTACGTATAAAAAACAAAACCAAACGCCAAAAATGCAGGAAAGGGTACCCACCTCAAAATGCGTCGACCGAAACGATCGGAACCGATCCGCGCCCTCGCACGACTCCCGGACCTAAAAGTCCCCAAAAGAAACAACATGTAAGACTAAACATGCCTGCGAAAACCGTAGACCCGACCGCTGACCGAGAAAAGCCTGACAGCACCACGAACAAAGAACCGAAAGACCCAAACTACCCGGGTAAAAACCGAGACCAAAAAATGCAAGGGTGGAAACATAAACCGGGCAGCGGCGGCTTGGCAACCCCGCCGGGCAAATTCCCAGCGCGGCGCGCGCTCTATGCGGAGCAGCCCCGCGCGGGCTGCAGCCCCGCGCGGGTGAGCGCAGCGTGCGGTGCAGCCACAACGCGGGCTGCAGCCCCGCGCAGGTGCGCGCAGCATGCGGTGCAGCCCGCGCGAGCGCGCGCTGCAAGCGGAGCAGCCCCGCGCGACGCGCGCAGCGTGCGGTGCTGCCCCACGCGGGCACCAGCCCCGCGCGGGCACCAGCCCCGCGCGGGCACCAGCCCCGCGCGGGCACGCGCTGCATGCGAAGCAGCCCCACGCGGGTGCGCGCAGCGTGCGGTGCGCGCAGCGTGCGGTGCAGCCCCGAGCGAGCACCAGCCCCCCTCGGCGCGCGCGCTGCAAGCGCAGCAGCTCCGCGCGGGCTCAGCTACGCGCGGCTGCAGCCCCACGCGGGTGTGCACAGCGTGCAGTGCAGCCCCGCGCGGGCACCAGCCCCGCGCGCGTGCGCGCTGCATGCAATGCGGGCGGCGGCCCCGCTCGGCAACTTCCCGCGTGGGCGCAAGGTGCGGTAAGCCTCGCGGCTGCGGCGCGCCAGTGCAACACGGCAGCGGCTATCAACAGCACAAGCAAAACCAAAACGGCGAAACCCCGACGTAAAAACGCACAAAACGAAAAACAACGGGCTAACCTTGCACTCACGGAGAAGAATAGGAAGAAGGAGAAGAACTCGTTCCTCGCAGTTGATGAGAATCCGGTTCCGCTCCGCGCCTCCGGCACGTTGATCCACGAAGAAGAATGGAATTGCTCTCTTTTTCTCTCCGAACTAGGGTTTTCGTTTCTTGAAAGATATTAATTAAATAAATAAATATTATATTTCTCTTGTACGTACAAAATAAAACCCTTATTCGATAAATAAAAGAAAGATTCATATCTCCTCGAAAAGCGTGCCGCTCATCAAATGTCCCGTGTCAACTAGCACGGATCCCGATGCACACGACGAATGTCCCGTGTCAACTAGCACGGATCCCGATGCACACGACGAACACCTAGACCTTCAAAACCCCATTTCGAGAGATCCGCAAATCGGATTTCAGATCGATCGCTTTGCCGTTCACCGATTTTCGAGCTCTATCACAGAAAAATTTCTGCAAGCACCGACGTTCTACCCAAGAAAACTCGATAATTTAATCCCCTAACAACTAATTTACTCAAAAAGAATTAAAAAGAAAAATAAAAAGGTCGTGATACTACATCCTCAGACCACTTTACCGGCAAAGAACGCAAGTGGGGGATCAGGCCCACGACGTACGTGAAGTACAGCGGTGCGTGGCGATTATAATGCTGATGCTCAAGCTCACGGTCTACAGACCGGATAATCGGCAACAAGCCGGAAATCCCCACAGGGATGCAGTAACTGAAGGCCAATCAAATCTCATCTCATGCAATACTGAATGCAAGAACAATGGCTGTCTGTACAAGAGTAATATCCAAGATATACTGAGAAACATAGTAAATATCTGATAGCTAGCTAATGACCAATCAGGCATGGCAAAAGTCCAAGATATAAGCTAAATGACCAATCCAACATGAACAGTGTCCAAGTATAAGCTAGATGACCAATCCAACATGAAGAGTGTCTAAGTATAAGCTAGATGACCAATCCAACATGAAGAGTGTCTAAGTATAAGCTAGATGATCAATCAGGCAGGATAAATGTCTAGATATAATCAAGCATGGTATAACATCTAGATATAAGCTGATAATAATCAATCACGGAAGGAATGCTCAAATATAAAATCAAGGCTACCACAAGAACAGGGGTCCGACCAAATAAGGTACCCCAGAGGGCCAAAGAGATAAAGCCCGGACCGAAGATAAACCCATCTGTGTATAGGCGGACCAACGACTCCACCAGGAGGCTCGCGGGCCGGAGTCAGACTGCAAAGACCTGAATCATGAATACTGATCAGGAAATGACTCACACATACCCAAACCACAGACTCACTATGCACATAGAGCTTATATCTGGATCTTTTCCTAATTACCGCAAATCGATTTTCACTGAACGAAAGCCATCGGATCTCCAACGAAAATTTAAAGATCATGGGCACACAGCCCAAGACAGCACATGAGGTAACAATTGCGTTTAGACCCCTAGGGTTTTGTAAAATTGCATAATTACATGTATTTTAGAGCCTTTTTCGCTCGTAATAATTTTCAAAGCATTTTTAAATCGAACCGAGGCCACCAGCAGGTGGGCCTCAACACTTTGAACACCGTGCTTACCATTTGGAAGCAGCACGAGACCCGAGGACAACTTCGGGCCATCCTTTACTAAGGTAAATTGGCTTAACTTGCATTTTAAATTCTTCTACTTGGTCTATAGCCCAACTAAGGTGAGCATCATGTTTATCATGTCACAGAGGTTCGAGGGCTCACTCTAGTGCAGCCTCACACATGCTGGATCAAAGGAACCAGAGCTCACACACAAGATGGCCCAAGATGACTCCACCCACACATCCACTCAGTCATATTTGAAACTGAAGTGAGCATCAAGCTCAGGGGAACATATGGAGTCAGGGGCTCACCATCTGGATGGTGCAAGTTGGTCGGAACAGTGCAGGGAGCAAGCTCGGCCATGAACACATGCTCCAAGAGCTCAAGAATGGCCACATGGCAAAACCTTTATTTTGGTGGCCAACAGAGGCAAGCACCAACCTCAGTAACTCGAGAGCATCCTCAGGAGTGCAGCCAGGTCGGTCGCCGGCGCGCGGTGGCCGGAGCTAGGCCATGCGGCGATCTTGGAGTCCCAATAATGGCACCTCTCTATCAAAGGGTTCTTAGGTGCAATGGACAGCACCTGAAGCTTCTATAGGTTAATTAATGAAGGTCTGGGCAACCCTCGACCGACGGCGAGCGGCGGATGGCCGCCGCTATTAACGAGGTCCAGCTTGGCCCATCCATGGCGGATCTTCATCCAACCTGCAAGGACCACATGCAAAGGTATGGATCGACTCCTCACTACACCATGAAGCTAACCAGGGCCTTGGCCGGCGTCGGGGAGCAGAAGCGGCGCCGAAGCAAGAAGCTCGGCCAAGTGCATTTTTTCCCGAAACTAGGGCACGATGCCACGACCTCCACAATGTACCAACTCCTCCCAAATTTGGTGGAGAGGGTCCAGAGGTCCAACAGAAGCTTCCCTTCATTTTAGTTTTTGTCCAAAACTATCGGGAGCAAAGATAGCTCAAGGCGGAGCTCTAATAGTTTTCCGGCAGTGTAACTTCACCGCAGGCCAACCGGCGACTTCCCAATTTCGGGGCTGGGCTGGGAGACTCCCCAGGTCATGAGGAAGTTACTTCCAAAGGTCTCAGGTCCAAGGAACCAAAGGAAGGGAGCACCTACCTCGCCGGAGTTGGAGAAGAAAGAAAGAAACGGGCTTCCTTCCCAGGCATCGCGCGGCCACGGCGCACCTTGGGCTTCCTCGGGCGCACTCCCAGGAAGTAAAGGATGATCTCAGGAAGCGCAGAGAGAAGTTGGAGGGTCCTAGGTGTTGTCTTCTCCTTCCTCACTCATGTACGGCCATCCATGCATGGAACGCGACTCCTCGGCGACTCAGGACTCCGGGGTCGATTTCATCTGATCGAGAGGATGCAGAGGTTGTGAAGAAAGGCCATAATTTCCCAGAATGGCCTCTTGTAACCCCCACAAAAACCAAAGAGTCACATTGAAATAAATGTGCATTTTTGTAACAAAATGCTCCTAGGTCCCTGCACCATTAGCTTCCAGCCCCAGGGTCCCTACTGTAGGTGAAATTGCATCCATGTCCCTCTCAAAAAAAAACTCATTCCATTTGGTGCATAAAATGTGGACCACATTGCGAAAATACCACTATTTTTATCCCTTTTCATGCTTTTCGAGGCACTAGAGTCGTCGAAATGGAAAACGGATTTCGCCACGACCTCGACGAAACCTATCAAGTAGCGTATTTGGTTTCTTGAGTTGGCGCCCCGATAAATTCTCGATCTATTTAATATAGTAAATTTATACTGTATGGCACGCATCCCGATGCTTTAGAGTCGTCAAATGCAGATTTCGACAGCGCCACTGCGCTCAGAATGATGAAGCAGTGGAAATCGACTATCTGGACCGCTAGATTCAGACTCCAGACGGTCGATCGGCCGACGTTGGTCGGCGGGGGATTTAAATCAGGGATTACTATTCACAACTTAAGTCGTGGGCCCCACTTCGTTTTTTTTTTGCTGTTTTTGAGACGATCTGACCGTCGTATCGAAAATTGGTTTATATTATTTTCAATTGATTCAACGTGACGGTCGCACTGGCGATTTCAGATTTTCAAAATTCACGGTTACTACAATATCACTAAAGTTGTATAATAGAAACGTAATAACTGAAGCTAAATAACAGAACTGTATAACTGAAACTGTACCTCTATTCTAACATGCAGTATAGAACATGAAATGCTGATGTAACTAAGCTAGTGACCAAGCAAGCATGGCATATATCCAGGTGTATATCTCTATATATACCAAGTACTGAGAATGATAGCATATGGATAAGCTCAACTGTAAGATCAAGATAACATAGCTATAATGATTGAATGCTGGAATGAAAGCAAGTAGAAAGGCTCAACCATAGGATCAAGGCTACATCAAACACAGGGGTTCGACCTACCACGGTACCCCATAGGGCCGAAATGATAAAGCCCGAACCGAAGATAAACCCACCTCAGGGTAGACGATCACGGTATTTGTTGGTTGGCTCACGAGCTAGAGGCTGACTGCTGGGACCTGAATCATATACACAGGTCAGAAAATAGACTCACTCATACTCAACCCACTGACTCACTGTATGCAGAAATCTTAAATAAGGAACTTCGCTGAAGTCCCGGGATTTGCCAAAATTTTCGAAAAATCCGCCGATCGATCATGTATGATCCGATCCGTGGCTATAGGTCTCCGAATTAATGAAACTTGACGTGCAGCCCCGGAATGCTTCACTGAAGACGTTCGGGCACTCAAACTCCACTGGTGCGACTCTGCACTTAAACCGGTGCCATAAATATCGAAAACACCTCTGGAAAAGCTGATTTCGGCTCCGGAAGCTAAACTGAAATCACTGGACCAATCAAGACAACGTCAGGAATAGCCAAGGGCGTGTAGCAACTATAATTAATCACCAAAATTTCTCGAATTGAGTGATTAATGCCAAATCGCCGATAAACCGATGATTTTGCCGATTTATGGTTCGATAACCAATTTTTGCTCAACGGAAAGCATCGGATCTTGAACGAAAAGTTCAAAAAATCACGTTCATGCTGCCCAAAGCAGCCCGTGTGGTCACAATTGCAAATAGGCCCCTAGGGTCCCTAAAAATTGCATAAAACTATCCAAAAATCCATATTTTGGCTTGCATTTACTTTCTAAGTACCTTTGAACTAAAACGAGGCCACCAGTAGGTGGGCCTCGACACACTGAACGCCGTAGTCACCATTTGGAAGCAGCACGGAGCCCGAGAATAATTTCGAGTCAACATAATCCATGACATAAAGGCTAATGTTGCTATTTAGATCCAACCCTTCAACCAAACTCAAATCTAGGGTGAGCACCATGCTCAAGAGGTCGAGGGGACTCAGAGGCACACCTAAAAGATGCTGCTGGGCTGTTGGAACAAAAGAGGAAGCAAGCTAGGTCCCTTAAGGCTCGGCTTGTTAGAACTACCCAACCAATCACTCAGCTTGGGATCAGGGGTGAGCACCAACTTCAGGGGACTGAGGAAGCTCAGGGGCTCACAATTGGATGGCCAACAAGCTACTGAAACAACAATTGGAGCAAGTTGGCTTAATACTAAGTCTTCAAGAGCTCGGGCTTGGCCAATTTAGCAAAATTGGTGATCATGTAGGCAACTAAGGTAAGCAGCAAGTAGAGGAGCTCCAGGGAAGTGTTCTGGTTGCCTTGGAGTCAAGCTCCGGCGGCTGATGCGGCGAATGGCCGGAATACAAAGCTTCGCGGCCATCCATGGAGCTCTAACGGTGGATTTCCATGCACAGATTTCAGGTCCATGCAAAGGTCCTGGAGGCTTGCCCTCGATGCAGGGAAGCTAGTTGGTGTTGTGGCCGGCGGTGGAAAGCGGCGGCGGCAACGGCGGAAAAAATTGAAGTTTTCAACATGTTACTATTCACTTAAGTCAGCACTATTCATCTCTACACATCTATATATAGGGCTCAATGCACTCAGGTCTATATACTACTTAGGTTTTTCTTTGAATTTCAAATTCAAATTTAAACTTGAATTCTCGAGTACTATACCAAACCAACCCAATCTCATTAGCTGCCACATAGGGTCCGGTCAAGTTTGCGCCTACCTACCACCATACATCACTCTCAAGATGGCCGATAACAACACCACAACACCATCGAGGTGGCTAGTCCAATGTAGGTTACCTCACAGGGTAACTACAACAACAACGCATAATAGCCAAGCTTCGGAATGGCACTCGAGGGGCGCGACCACGTCGAAAAAAATTATCTATCTATCGGGCTCAAATATGGCTTATGCAGCCTATAATCAATGTGAATGATCAATCATATCAAAAAAATCTATTATCCACATGCTCATAATGCAATCCGGAGTAAAACTCAACGGTCTAGGACCGCCGTCAATCCCAACGGCTCCCAACTCAACAACTTAGTTTACCGACTGTAACGACCCGACCCACTAGCAACAATAACTCGTTGAGCCTAAATCACAATCCAAAATGCTTAAGCCCAGTTATAATTACTAGTATTTATGTCTCTTATATACCTAATAACAACTCCATTTCCATCAAATGTGGGACTATTGGGGTGTCATAGACTTACCCCGTTTAGGCCTGACGTACTCGTCAGCCCAAACACACATACAATCCAAGATCACCAGGCAATGTGAGACTTGTCTCGCTAGTTCTGTCATCTAGACCCAGACTCAACCGAGACTCGTCACACACTTTCGGCTGGTGACTGGCTCCAATACCAAATGTAACTATCCGACCCATTAGCAATAATAACTCGTTGGCTCAATCCACAGCCCAAAATGCTTAATCCCAGTTATTATTACTAGTGTCTATATCTCTTATATACCCAATCACAACTTCATTCCCATCCGATGTGGGACTATTGGGGTGTCACACCGATTGTTGTACAAATCAGCTCGGTCCCTCAGCACGAGTGTAAATCCATTCTACACTAATTCGAATACTCACAACCCTCTAACCAGGGAGAACAACAGGTGAAAATAGATGATGTCTACAACGAATAACGACAACATAATCAAAAAGTAAAGTGTAGGTTCAACAAGAATTGTTCTGATTCTAAATACCAATAAACACCTACTGTATGCTAGTAATCAGATGGAATTTAAGTTACAGTAATAAACCAATGTCCACATGAAATTAATTCTCAGATTTTAACCACTAATCTTAAAACATGCAGATGATGCTAGACATAATAGAAAATTTGTCGAATTCGGTAAACATCAAACCAACCTCGATCGCAAATTCAACCACGACAATGGATTCTTACATCACAAACTCCCTTCCCGTCTGCCCACGGTCCACGAACACTCCTCAACCACAAGGAATCACCCACGCAGTCTCAGCTAGGCAGAACAATAGCCAAAAACACATAAAAACCTCATTCAGATTATTCTACATAAAAATCCACGAGAATCAATCAAACTTACCACACCACTAGATAGAAACAACTCTAAATCAACTAGTGGAAGAGGAAAAACCAGTAAGAAATCACTCCCAACACTCAGCTAGAAGAACTAGTCGAGAAATCCACAAAACTATAATAAAACTCCAACTCATAGCGAAACTCCAAATAAACTCAAGTCCAGTTGAAAGAAGTCACTACACATGTTCAACTCCTCAACTACAACACGAACTACTTGATCCGGGACGATCTAAATTCTGGATAAGTTTCAACCATTGAGAATAGGGAGAGGCGGTTATAACTACTCCGGATAAGTCTCAACATTGAGGATAAGGCTGAGGCGGTTACAACTACTCCGGATAAGTCTCAATCACTGAGGATAAGGCGAAGGCAGTTACAACTACTTCGGTTAGGATAGGGATCGAGATAGTTTAATTGGATCGGGTTGTTAAACCAAATTGGATAAAGCCAATTTGGTTAAGAATAAAATTGTTATTGTTTCTTATCTTTTGTAAGCCTAAGAGCTATAAATAGGGTCTATTGGCTCTTGTAAAGGCATTCCTAGTTAGAGAGTAAAAATAGAAAAACTCTTCAATCTACAAATATATTCTTCGTCTTCTTTTTTCTCTCATCCGGGTTTCAGATATCCATCGGGGAGGCACTGCGACATTTTCTCCTCCTCCGACGGATCAAGTGGTATCAGAGCGCCAGATCCTGGCGTATGGTGCGAACCAGAAGTGTCTACAAAACTACCAGCGAATAACTCTCCGTCCTCGACATCTTCCGCAGGCCATCGACGAGGAAAACGAAGAGCCTGCCTACCATGTCCGCAGACGAGCAGATAGCGACAACGGCCGACCTTGCCGCCAAAGTTGCGATATTGTCTGATGACATGAAGACCGTCTTAGATTGGATCAAGGCACAATCTGCAGCACCATCAGCAATACCGGTGGAGAAGAGCGGTCGACTCTCAGGAACTCCTCCAAAGGCGCATGTGACTCCGATGAAGGGCGCTGCCAAGGGTACCTCGGGTGCGCGAGACGACGACGACTCTGACGATGACGGAAGCATCGCTCCGTCGCTTGCAAAAGGAAGGTCACAACCGTTCAAGGTTGAGGCCAAGATCGAGATCCCCAACTATGACGGCACTGTCGACGCTGAAAAATTGGACGCCTGGCTCGACCAACTGGAGACGTACTTCGATCTCTACAACTATAGTAGCGCGAACAAGGTAATTTTCGCAAAACTAAAACTTGTAGGTCATGCATTGACTTGGTGGAAGGCCATTCTCCAAAATTCCACCAATGAGGATTTTACCTGGAGTCAGTTTAAACGATTGATCTGCCAGGAATTCTACCCTATGGGGTATGAAGAAGAGCGATGGAAGCGCTGGCATGTCCTGCGCCAAAGGCGTGACCAGACTGTGCAGGACTACACCATCGACTTCCGGCACCAAGCATTGGCGCTTGGCATCTCCCTTGACGATCCATAGATTTTTCGCAAATTCACTGCCGGCCTACAGGAGCGTATCAATGATGAGCTCCGCCTCTTCGGTGTTCGTGATATCGCCTCGGCAAGCCAAACAGCCATGGCGATCGAGCGGAAGAATAAACAGTCTCGCCTGGAGAAGCCATTTAGGGAGTCTGCCGAGGGCTTCAAAAAGGCCAAAAAGAAGGGCTCTAAAAAGAAGGGCCCATCTGATCCTGATTTGTACTGTGATCATTGTAAAATCACAGGACATGTCAAGGATCAATGTTGGAAGCTCCATCCAGAGTTGAGACCGAAGAAGAAGGACGATCGTGGCAGACGCACAACAGCAACGACAACAACGATGGCAGCATCGACAAGTGATGCTCCTACCTTAATCGGACGGATTGATCAAGCGGACACTAGTTTGTCTCTGATGGCTATACCGAAGGAGACAAGCCTGTGCCCGTCAAATCCGACTAATAAGAGAGAGGAGTTGTTCACTTTCCGCGTTCAAGTCAAGAATGAGGTGATCGATGCTATTATCGATCCCGGCAGCCAAAAGGACTTGATCTCAGAAAACCTAGTTCAAAAATTGGGTTTGTCGACTACACCCCACCCACACCCATATCCATTGGGGTGGATCAACAGCAATATCGAGATGAAGATCGATCGCCAGTGCAAGGTGAAGTTCGCAGTGACTGGCATCTATATCGATGAAATGGTGTGCGAGGTTGTGCCACTGAACATTTGCAACATCATCTTCGGCAGTCCCTGCCTATGGGACCGCGACGCTATCTTCTTCCGTCGTCCTCAGTAATATCAATTCATTAAGGATGGACAAAAGTTTTTGTTCACCACAGAGCCACTGTCAACAACAACAACTGTAGACCTGGTAACCGCTTGCCAGGCCAAGAGGATGATCAATACCTGTCAAAAGTTTGCCTTACTGGTCATTCGGCCAGTTGAATCGGAAGAGGCAAACAGCAAGGTATTGAGCCTAGCATGCAAAGAGAGAACGGACGACGTTGCCAGGCTGATAGGCAAGCATCAGGATCTGTTCCAAGAAGTCCAGGGACTGCCACCAAAGCGAACCGTGGAACATGAGATCCAATTGATCAGCGGCGCTCCATTACCGAATCTCGGCATGTACCGAAACTCGATAATGGAGAATGAGGAGATAAAGCGACAGGTGACCGAGTTACTCGAGAGTGGTGCTATCAAACCGAGTAGCTTCCCCTGTGGCTCCCCGATCGTGTTGGTGCCAAAGAAAGATGGCGGGTGGCGAATGTGTATCGACTACCGGGCCCTCAACAAAATCACCATCAAGAATCGGTACCCCTTGCCGCTGATCGATGATCTCTTGGACCAATTGAAGCATGCTCGCTACTTCACCAAACTGGACCTGAAATCAGGCTATCATCAGGTTCGAGTCCGAGAGAATGACACCTGGAAGACCGCATTCAAGACATGACCGACATCGGGTAAAAAGCGACTTTCAAGAGGGTGATCTAGTCTGGCTCCATCTCAGCAAAGAGCGCTTGAAGGTGGGGGTAAAAAGTTTAAGCCCATCCGCTATGGACCTTTCAAGATCGTGCGCAAGATTGGTGAGAATGTGTTTCAACTAGAGTTGCCCGCATACATGAACATGTATTCGGTCGTCAATATCGAAAATCTAAAGTCCTTCGAGCCGTCAATGTTAGATGATGAGCCCGGAGAAGTACTGCCACCCATGGAGGATCTCGTGGTAGAACGTGAAGAGCAGCTAGCTGATGATACTATTCTGGAACGCAAGGTCACAACGACACGCAAAGGTGAACGTGAAGCCTTCCGTATTGGACGGAAAGGTCAAAAGCCAAGTGCCGCTAAGTGGTTCACAAGGGAAGCTGGAGAAACCCAATTTCCTCGCTTGCGGTTCTAGATCCAGCAGGTGCTGGTTCCTCTCAAAATTTGGGGAGCCATGATCCGGGACGATCTAAATTCTGGATAAGTTTCAACCATTGAGAATAGGGAGAGGCGGTTACAACTACTCCGGATAAGTCTCAACCATTGAGGATAAGGCTGAGGCGGTTACAACTACTCCGGATAAGTCTCAATCATTGAGGATAAGGCGAAGGCAGTTACAACTACTTCGGTTAGGATAGGGATCGAGATAGTTTAATTGGATCGGGTTGTTAACCCAAATTGGATAAAGCCAATTTGGTTAAGAATAAAATTGTTATTGTTTCTTATCTTTTGTAAGCCTAAGAGCTATAAATAGGGGTCTATTGGCTCTTGTAAAGGCATTCCCAGTTAGAGAGTAAAAATAGAAAAACTCTTCAATCTACAAATATATTCTTCGTCTTCTTTTTTCTCTCATCCGGATTTCAGATATCCATCGGGGAGGCGCTGCGACATTGCCTCCTCCTCCGACGGATCACTACCCTCCCCACAGCAATCTGAAGCTCCCAAGAGTTCCAAATATATGCAAGCTTCATAGGTGATGTTGTAGGGATTGTGCTGGTCCAACAGTTGCTGGCAGCTCACCAAGAAGAAGATGGAGTTGGAGAAGAGGAAGCTGGCTCACACACTGGCTCTGGCTCGAGAGAAGTAAAAGAGCTTCACAGTGAATATGTGGTTCAATTTATAGAGGAAAAGAGTAAAGTAGGAGCCCTTGGATCAACAGAACAAATATACTCCAACAGGCAAAGTCGAGTGTCTGAGCACCCGATTCTAGTTCCGAGCATCCGCATTGTCGTAATCTTGCCAAGAATCCTCCTTCTCGGGTGCCCGATCCTGCATCCGAATCTCAACTACCATCGACACGTGTCAGCATCGCGCAATACACTCGAGAAAGGCCACTCACTCATTTTCGGACTACTACAGTAACTTTCGAGCGTCCGAAAAGAAGATCCAAAACTGTCACGAGCCAAGGTGCTCATCCAGGCACCCGAAACTCCAGAAACTTCAGCTTCTTAGGTTTCGCAATCCCGTGTTCATTTTCGCAGCCATTTCGTGTTAAAACTACTCCCGCTCGGCTCGACACTCTCTAGACATGTCGACCGACAAACTCCACTACACCCAAACAGCTATAGAGTACCAGAACACTACAACTATACTAGAGATAATATATCCAACGTGAATACCAATAAAAATAGATAGAATAATTTTTTTTTTTTTTTTTTTTTTTTTTTTTTTTTTGAGAGAAAGGTAGCATGCTACCGCTTCGTTTATTTTTTAAATAAACTTAGCTGGAAATGTGAAGCAACTAGGCTTCGAACTCGGGTCTCGGGTATCAACCACCAAGCCCTTTGCCACTTGCATTAGGGACGGTTGATTAGATAGAATAATTTTCTCTCATACTTTTTATAATATGTAACATAATTTCAACCAGAGGCAAAATATTGGAGATGCTATAGGTTCGAGTTCGAATACCTCTCATATTGGTCCTAAGCCTGGGAATTTTTATTTTATTTCTTGGAGCAAAAATTAGAATGATCGATTCTGAGTATTTGATTTGAGAGATTAGAATAATTATATTATTTTCGGCGAAAAATTCCCCCACACATTTTATATGTGGGCTGGTATTGGGTCAACGCAGAACCCAAAAGTGTGGCATCCATACAAAATAACTATTCATTTACTCACGCATTCCATATGGTTGCTTCAAAAATTTTATTTTTAAGAAAATTAAGTTTTAAAAATAATCTAATTTAATATAAACACAATTTATTTATATAATTTTGATTAATACATTAGTATTTAATAATTTAGTTATATTGTATATAGTACACGGGAGCCAAAAAAAAAAAAAAAAATAATGTAATATTTAAGAACAAAACCGAGATTTTCCATGTAAAAATAAATCAGTAAATTAAAAATAAAACAAGGCCCAAATATTTTATTTTATTTTTTTTTTTCCCTCAAACTGTTAGGAGGAGGAAATTGACATAGAAGAAACATGAAAATTTTGAGAGAGAAAATAAAATTTGTTAAAAACAAATAGTACTTAAAAATTATCGGGCCGGGCTTCGCTTAATGGAGGCCCAAATAAGGCAACTTTTAAAATAACAACATTTGGTTTCAAAATTTATTAGCTCTTACTCTTTGAGTGATACAAAATTTAAAAGTTTATATAAAATTAGTGAAACAATATGATATAATTATGAAACAAATTAAAATAAATTCGAGCAATAAAGGGAATTTTCTAACATTTGTACTTAGGGTAAATTGCACATTTGATTCGTTTAGTCCAAAATTTTTAATTTGTTATAATTTTTGGTTCGAACTTTTGAAATTATTAAATCAAATCTCATAATACAATTTAATTGATTAAATATTGATGCATTATTAATATAAAAGTAATGTAATTTTTTAATTATTGGCTTATTATTAATTATCATATTATTATATTATTTTTATATTGAAGATATATTAATATTTAGCTAGTTAAATTAGATTATAGAACTTAACTGTAACAATTCTAAAAATTAAAACAAAAAATTATAATAAATAAAAAATATCATATGTCCCATTGTTTGAGGACCAAACGCGCAATTTACACCACAATGCTAAAATCCGGTCTACATGAAAAATCAAAAATAAAAAATTGAATCTAATTGGATATAAAAATTTAAAAATTGAAATCAAACATGAATAAAAAAACCCAAAATCCATACCCGAACTTAAAAAAACGAATCTGATTATAAATAATGAACAAATATTCAAATAAATATTCAAAAATTATTAAAATGACAAATATAAATATATAAATAATATTAATTATTAAAATAAATATTTTAAAATTTATATAAAGAATTGAACTGAAGTGCTTTTAGAAGCACAGACACATTCGTACTTTCAAATTATTTTCAATACATATTTGGATTCCAAGTTGGCGCAAAACTCAAAGTAGGTACAATGTTTTCTTTGCCGACGCACATAGAAAGTGTCGGCAATTTTCAAAGCTCACCTGGAAATGGCCTGGTTCGGATTTGGATTCGGATATATATCGACATAATAATCAAACCCGAACTATTAAAATTTTATATTTTATATCCTAAAAGGCCCAAATTATCCATACCATTTGGCATCTCTAGTTCTTATTGCTTATTGTCTAAGTTCTAGTTTTGCTTTCTCATCATCTAATAGTATGGATATTCGCAATTTTATTCCAATCTGAATCTGAATTGGAAATAGAGCAAATTTATTCGATATTAAACGAATATAATTTCAATATGAAAAATAAAAACATGACTAATTTTGATTTGAATATAAATTTTATTTGTATTCGGCCTGAATCCGAATTAATTTTATATTATACAATATATATATATATAAGTATGGCTTATATACTTTTAAAAGTACAAGTCCAAATAAATTTGTGAATTTTTTACCATTGGATTTGTATTGAGATTTGTGCTATTTACTTTTTCTTTCTCTTTTTAGTTGACTTTATAATAACATAAATCTCAATACAAATCTAATCTTCTATACCTATATATGATTCCTCCTAATTTTTGCCACATGTCAACATTTTCTTCATAATTTAATTTTTTTTTTTCCTTCACTCTTTCCTTCATTCCTCTTTCCAATTAAATGCTCAATAAATAATTAGTAAACCAAAAAAAATATTGCCCCAATTAATTAGCTCCAATTAATTATCCCATGTATATTTCCTAATTTTGATTTTTTTTTCTTTTTTTTCTTATCTACCGTCTCTTTCTTTTCTCACCTGACATCTCCTCATCTTCTCCCCACTCTCTTTAATTTCTCACCCGACATCCCCTCATCTTCTCCCCCACTCTTTCTTTCTCAAACCCCGCTTTTATCTCTCTCCCATCCACATGTCCTCTCTACCACGTTTTCGAGGTTTAATCTCTTAGAGAAGTCGATAAATTCGAATTCTTGAGGTATAGGCGGTGGCGGCGGCGACCACCACGGCGGCAGAGGCCACGACCATCAGCACGGGGAGTGGGAAGGCCGCGGAGGGCG